>JALMGJ010000016.1:19233883-19528883 GCA_023362775.1 Charina bottae | reverse complement strand
CCGCAATGGCGGCACTTCCGGGTTTTCCCGCGGCAACACACCAACGGCGGTTGGTGTGTCGCCGCGGGAAAACTTTGGAAAGCCCTGCTTTAGTGTATCGCAACACAGTTTAGTGTGTTGCAACACAACCCGGAAGCGGCGGCGGGGGCGTGCATGGCGGCGGCGCAGGGGTGTGTGCGGTGGCGGTGGCAGCGGCGTGCCATCAGTGCTTCTGCGTTTTAGCGGAAAACATGAGGCCACTGCCACCGCCATGCACGCCGCCGCACGCCCCCCCGCGCTGCAGCCGTGGACGCCCCCGCCGCCGTTGGTGTGTCGCCAACGGCGGCAGTTTGGAAAGCACTGCTGTATGGTATGGCTTGTGGTTAATATTGGCCCCTAAAATCAAGTAAAGTAGGAAAAAATTGTTTGCTACTTGATCAAGAAATTATGTTTCTTTCAATGACCTGGGATCTGGAAGATTTTTTTGAAGTTATTACTTACGACTACTTCAAAAGTCCCGACTCAGATATTTATTGATTGTTGTATGCTGCCCAGAGTCGCTTTTTGCGAGATGGGCAGCCATATAAATGTGATTAATAAATAAATATTTATGTGTCTATAATGACTGTTTTTATGTATTTGTATTTGCATGTATTTGTTGTTTTATTGATTGTATGCCACCCAGAGTTGCTTTTTGCAAGATGGGTGGCCATATAAATGGAATGTATGTATGTATGTATGTATGTATGAATGAATGAATGAATTTCAGGTGATACTCAGTTGCTGCTTATTTCGATAGGTTGTTTAATATGGTTTATTAAAAGTTTGAAAATTGTACAGTATCTGCATCATGCAGTTAGAGCACAAATATTGATATATCCAAATTTATTTTAGTCTCCCCAAAAAAGCTCAGAATAATGTTTCTCTTTCTACAGTTGTGGACTTGTACATAAATATTCAGAACAAATGGGTACCATCCAATTAAACAAACTAAATCCACCTTACTTTTTTGTCTTTACAGCATGGTGGAAGTTCATATTTTTGATAGAATATTGTTGCATTTGTTATGCCTTCCCATCCCCTCCATTTTTGAAGGCTTTTTAAACTAAGTTTTATACCAAAAAGTGTAATTCAGAATGAAGTATGTCTTTACCACTTGAATTTTGAACATGCCCCGTGCCATATAATAACAGCTTTTAGCATGAACTTGCTAGTCAAGAATGATTTTTCAAAATTCAAATGTAGTGGTCTTTTTGTCTCATCTTGCTTTTTAAAAAAAAACTTTCTTTGCATTTCAACATTTACTTTTTCTATTTTCTTTGTATTTCAATATTTTAACCATTAATTTTTTATATAATAAAATTTCTGGGAAGTTTTAAAAGATTGTCTTATTTATAATACATAGCGATAATGTAACAGGTAAATTGGAGAGCCAGTTTGGCATCAGGCTAGAAACCAGGAGACCATGAGTTCCAGTTCTGCCTTAGGAAGAAAGCTAGCTGGCTGACATTGGGCCAGTCACTCCCTCTCAGCCCTAGGAAGGAGGCAATGGCAAACCACTTCTGAAAAAACCTTGCCAAGGAAACTGCAGGACTTGTTCAGTCAGTCTCGAAGAATTGGACACGATTGAACAGATAAAAAAACAACATGTAAATTACCAGAGAATGGGAAATTAATCATGAAAAGGCTTTATTTGAACAGCATGATTGGATTTAGGCATCCTGCTAAGCCACAGTTTGCCTAACCAAGATTTATGGAATAAGCCACAATTGGCTGGATTCACCCAATATGCAAATCTTAAACAAAACAAACCATATAATGAATGATTGTAATATGTTAATCAAGCCAAAAAGTCACAGCCAATACACCAGTCTGAACTGGTGAAAGAAGTGCATGCTACATTGCTCTTAAGTGATAAAAATGGATTAATTGGCATGTCTAAACTGCAAATCTGATTTTTCAAGAAGAGAGACAGTCCCATTCAGAACAGGCTAAACTCAGTCTTAAACCTCATCTGAATCACCCAGATTCAGATGATAGACCACCTCTCTATCTTCTGGACTGAGCTTCGTTTTACTGACAACGAAGGGTCTATCACTGAGCCAGATATCAGGTTAGTTTTTCTCATAATGTTGTCTAAATCAGATGAAAACAAGGAACATGCAGATGACAGCTCTCTACAAATCCTCAGATAATTGTAATGTTTCTTTTATGTTTTCTTTAGCATTTAAAATTATTTAAAATTTGTGGCAACATTCTTAAATCTGTTAAGTTATTCATATAGCACTCTATCTGCTGCATTTCAAAATTCACGTTTGACATATACACATGTCAAAAATCCAACCTGAAGCAGAAAATTTTTTAAGTCTTACATAATCTTACAATAATACATAAAAACACCCTTTTTGGAAATTCTGAGGTGATACAAGTTGCATGACCTTTTTATTGTGGAACTGCATTCCCAAAGAAGTTAGTCTAGCCCTAATTTTGTTTAGCATTAAGTAGGTCATTAAAATTGGTTTCTTCTTTTCAGCTTTTGAAGCATTTTGGAAAAGTTGAATTCTACATTTTAATGTCTTTTTTAAAAAGTTTTTTCTATTGTTCTTAATTTCTTTTAAAATTGTGTATCACGTTGAAACATCTGTCAATTTACTTTTATTACTGTATATTATTATTTTATTATTATTGTATTTTTAGATGATATTTTTATAGTTTTTAACTTTCAATTGTTGTAACCCGCCCAGAGTCCCTTGCAAGGGAGATGGGCGGGGAATAAATTGAAATAATAAATAAATAAATAAAATACTTTAAAATAAGCAGAATGCATACTTGATTTGACCTCTACCCCACTCACATAAGGATAATTTCCAAATCTGGGGAGAAATTTAATATAAATACTTTGACTGTTACAGTTATAGACTAATCATTACATTACATTACACAACAATGTAAAAACAGAAAAAAAATTATCAGCCAGGCCAAATAAAATTATATACAAGCCACCTCAATTATTTCTATCCTACTTTTGAGGTGTCTTCTCCAGCTATTGTTGTGATTGTGCAAAACCCAACCACATCTCTAGAGAACTCTGGATTCTGATCAGCTAGCACAGAGCTTTCCAAACTGTGTGTCGCGACACAAAAGTGTGTCGCCACACAGAGTCTGGTGTGTCGCCACACAACCTGGAAGTGCTGATCATCAGCGCTTCCGGGTTTTCCCGGGGCGACACACCAATGGCGGCACGCAAAAATGAAAGCGGCAGCAGCGCTTCCGGGTTTTTGCGCGGCGACACACCAATGGCGGTTGGTGTGTTGCCGCGGGAAAACTTTGGAAAGCCCTGAGCTAGCAAATAATTTAGGGGAGGTAGCTTGGCCCTATATGATATTCTTATGATACGGGGAGTTATATATAGACTCCAGAAGCCTAATAAAATATGTAGTGCACAATCACATTCCCCATACTTTCTATTTCTCTGGCTCAGCATTTTCAATCTTTTGGGTTATTAGCAAATCTACCCTCAAAGAGCACAGATGGCAGAACATTATAGTGTGTCAAAATGATTACTCCTTTGCTCATGGACATTTATCTCTATGTTATAGAGATATCAAGGCAGGACCGAGCTATCCTTAACTCTCACAGGAATGAAGGAGGGGACCTGGCTGATATTCTTTTGTAATTCAATAACTCTAATATGTTGATTGAAGAACCATTTGGCACGATCAAATCCCATCAACAACAGTACAGAAGAAGTAAGGCTGCAATAGTTTAAAACATAATGTAATTATTTCCTTCATGACGAATGAAAACTATTTTGGAGGATTGAGCAAAACTTTGGCAATAGCTGATACAATAAATCCAAGCTTGAGCTTTAACTAAAGTCATACCTGACTCTACAAATAACACCATATTTGAGACACACTTTGCAATTAGTAAATATACTTTAGGAATTTAGACTGAAAGGTCTCTAATGATCCACAATCCTTATAGGCACAGGAACCATATAATCTTGGCTGCAAGTGCCCCTTTTGGTGTGAAAAAAAGCCACGACAGGACTTTGGGCCACTTTATCACTATAGCTTGTACTAAGTGTATTTGGGACCCCCAGGAGCCTGAGACATGAAAAATAACTCCCCAAAAATATAAAGATCTAAAATTTCCCCTTACTTTGCCATTTTGTCCACCTGGTCTCTTTGCAAATACTCTACTGGTGGTATTTTGATAGTTAATAACCAGGTCCTCATTTGCATAGTAGGAAGCAATGGCTCCCAAAGTTGTTCTTACTCCAATAATGGAAGCTGGGTCTCACCAACAGCACAACAAAAGATTTACTTATCAGTCTTCGCAGATGACATTCCTTTATCATGAGTCTCTGCACCAAATCATTAATAAAAATTGGGTAACAATGGAGCTGGAATACAACCTTTAAGGCAGGAACTAGGCTAGGCAATTGCCTATCCCTATTTTTATATTTGTAGCAACATCTTAAATTAATTGCATGCAGCATCTTAAATTAATATCAGGAGCCTCTGACCCATGATCTCACTTCTTTGGAAGCTTATTCCATCAAAGTACTATAGAACTGAAAGCTGATTTAAAGTTTATATCTAGGATTCCTCAAGGTACGTGTGTGTGTGTGTGTGTGTGTGTGTGTGTGTGTGTGTGTGTATTCACGTATGCTGCTGTAAGGTCAAACACTGATCAGTAGTAACTAACAGGCCTCGTCTTCAGCTAGTATGTTCTATACCAGAGCTTTCCAAACTGTGTGTCGCCACACAACCCGGAAGCGCTTATCATCATCAGCGCTTCCGGGTTTTCCCGCGGCGACACACCAACGGCGGTGCGCAAAAACCCGAAAGCGCAGCGCTTCCGGGTTTTTGTGCGCTGCCGCAACGGCGGCACTTCCGGGTTTTCCCGCGGCGACACATCAACGGCGGTTGGTGTGATGCCGCAGGAAAACTTTGGAAAGCCCTGTTCTATACACATGTTACGTATAATTCCTTTTAAAAAGTTATGTTAGTCAATTATCTTGTATTACTAAGCAGCTTATTTGGTGAGAGCCTACTGCAGTGATTCTGGGTATTCTTTCAGGATATAATCAGAAGATGGGGGAATCTCTGTCCGACATCTAAGTCATTGCTCTATGGTATCCCATGGTTCTGTCTTGTCTTCTTTGCTTTTTAACAGCTACATGAAACTAGTAGGGCAGGTCATTTGGGGCTCTGAAATAGGTACCATCAGTATACTGATGACGCTCTATTGCTTCTTACAATCTAATTCCAAGAAAGCAATCAGCATCCTTGAATGTTGATTAAATTTGATAACAGTCTGGGCGAGGGAGAACGAGCTGAAAATAAATTCAAGTAAGATGGGGGTGCTGTTGGTAAGGAGAAAACTGAACTCAGAGACTGAGATGAACCCTGATTTATATGGGGTTGCCCTCCTGTAAGTGCAGGTTTATAGTCTGGAGCTGCTCTAGTTTTGCAGCTTTTTTTCTCACTTTTTTCTTTTTAATTTTTTATTCTCTCTTTTGCCTTTTTTAATTTACTATTTTAGTATTTCAAATTTGCTAAACTTGTTTTGTTTTGGTCACTTATTCTTCCCTTATCAACAAGTATAAAAACACATATATCCATACTCATACAGACACACCAAGTAATAACATGATAGAGATTAATATCAAGTAATTTAGATTAAGACAGAAACCTTTATTATAAAATAAATGCCTTGATGTATGCTTTTCCTTAATTTTTAAATTTCATTTCTAATGTTATATTTAATTTTGAGGAAAAAGTCAAACAATCATAATACTTATTAATATCCAAAACTGTAATTAATATTGATAGAATATCCACTTTTTTTCTCTTATTTATATTCATTAAGGCACCTAAATAACAAGACTATTAAGAATCTATTATATAAATATCACTGTATTGAAATAACATATTGTATTAAAACTAAGTAGCTGGAGCAATAGATGGTCTATATGGCTAAATTTAATAATATGTTAAAGCATAGCTTTCCAAACTGTGTGTCACAACACTTTAGTGTGTCGCGACACACAGTTTAGTGTGTCGCGACACAACCCAGAAGTGGTGGCGGGGGCGCGCGTGGAAAACACGAGGCTGCCGCCGCGCCCCCCTGCCGTGCACGCCCCCACCGTTGGTGTGTCGACAACGGCGGCAGTTTGGAAAGCACTGTGTTAAAGGATCAAGCTAGTTCTGTATTAACACTTTATGGATATATCTTTAGTTTTTTCACATGTCATTCATTTAATTACTATTATGTATATCATTAGCACATGTTTTTGGCTGTACTTCATCATGTCTTCTGGTTGTTATATTTCACCAATAAAATATTAAACAAAACAAAACAAAAAACCATTCACTACCTGCTAACTTTCTGTCAACATTTGCACACCTTTAAATTTCTCCATCCATTTCCCCCATCTTTAGTAAACATTCTACCATGGTATACAAATGAATGCAGTTGCTCTAGCACTTGCCATTTAGTATAAGTTAAAATAGTTCACTCCATTTTCCCCTGACAAATACAATTACCCTGGTCTTTGATAATATTAACTTTCAGATCCACATTGTTCATTGCATTTTACAATCTTAACTAATATTTACTGCAAATCATTATGTTCTCAGCCAGTAAAAAAGCATCATCTGCATACAAAAATATACTATGTTCATATTTATTATTATTTATTTTATTTATTTATTTAATTTATATGACCGCCCATCTCCCCTCATGGGGAACTCTGGGCGGTTCACAATAAATAAATTAAAATAGAATCTAAAAATATATAAAAACCACAATAGTACAATACAATAAGTAATTATAAAATCCAGATGGACGAAGGCATTCATTAAAAGGACATTAAAATTAGGGGATTACCCACCCCCATGAGGAACTATCCCTTCCTCCTTCCCATGCCAGGCGGCAGAACCAGGTCTTCAGCTCTTTCCTAAAGGTCGGGAGGGAGGAAATCTGCCTCAACTCTGGGGGCAAGATGTTCCATAGAGTGGGCGCTGTCACAGAGAAGGCCCGCCTCCTAGACCCCATCAGATGGCATTCTCTAATTGATGGGGTTTTTAGCAGGCCCTCTCTGAATGACCGGGTGGGGCGGGTCGATAACATGGGGATAAGACGGTCCCTCAGGTATTCTGGTCCCATGCCATGTAGGGCTTTAAAGGTGATAACCAACACCTTGAATTGTACCCGGAAGCAAACCGGCACCCAATGCAGCTTGCGGAGCAACGGTGTTACATGTGCAGATCTTGGCGCACCCAAAACTGCCCGCGCGGCCGCATTCTGCACCAGCTGAAGCTTCCGGATAGTCTTCAAGGGTAGCCCCATGTAGAGCGCATTGCAATAATCTACATGGGAGATGACGAGAGCATGAGTGACTGTACAGAGGGCGTCGCGCTCCAGGAATGGGCGTAACTGGTGCACTAACCGAAGTTGTGCAAAAGCCCTCCTAGCCACGACTGCCACCTGCTCTTCGAGCAGGAGTCGTGAGTCTAGAAGAACCCACAGATTATGCACCGGTTCTGAACGGGGTAGTGCTACCCCATCGAGAACCAAAGATGATAATTTCCCAGAAGACGCTAAGCCATCAATCCACAGCCACTTGGTCTTACCAGGGTTCAACTGAAGCCTGTTGTTCCCCATCCAGGCCCTCACAGCCCCCAGGCACCGGGACAGGGTGGACACTGCATCACTTACTTCACCAGGGATGGAGATATATAATTGAGTATCATCCGCATACTGATGATACCTCATCCCATGGTGTCGGATGACCTCGCCCAGCGGTTTCATGTAGATGTTGAATAGGAGAGGAGAGAGAACCGAACCCTGCGGCACCCCACACAGGAGCGGACGCGGGCTGGATCTCTCCTCCCCATCACAACCGACTGGGAGCGGCCCTGGAGGAAGGAGGTGAACCAGTGCAAAACTACGCCGCCCACCCCCAACTCCCTAAGCCGCCCCAAAAGGATACCATGGTCGATGGTATCGAAAGCCGCTGAGAGATCCAAGAGAGCCAGGATGGATGCACTACCTCCATCCCGCTCCCGCCAGAGATCATCCGTAAGCGTGACCAATGCAGTCTCCATCCCATATCCTGGCCTGAAACCTGACTGGAAAGGGTCAAGATAATCCACTTTATCCAGGGTCCTTTGAAGTTGCAACGCCACCACTTTCTCAACCATTTTTCCCAAAAAGGGAAGGTGGGAGACTGGACGAAAGTTGTCCAGGATGGAAGGGTCCAGGGACGGTTTCTTGAGGAGGGGGTGTACCAACGCCTCCTTGAAGGCAGTTGGAACCACCCCCTCCAACAAGGATGTATTAATCATAGCCTGGACCCATCTACCTGTCACCTCCCTGGCCGATTTCACCAGCCAGGAAGGGCAGGGATCTAAATAACATGTGGTGGAATTAACAATTCGAAGGATCCTGTCCACTTCCTCAGGTCCAACAGGATCAAATAGTTCCCAGATAATAGGGCAAGACCGCTCTCCCGGCATCTCCCCAGACTGCATTCCACGCATGGAGTCCAACTTAGACCGAATCCGAGCTATTTTATACTGCAGATGCTCAGCAAATTCTTCTGCATGGCCCTGCAGGTGGGTGGTAGATACCACCCTACCTAAGAGAGATCGAGTAATCTTGAACAGGGCCGTCGGATGGCATTCTGCGGATGCAATAAGAGTGGAGAAATATTCACGTTTCGCCGCTCTTACCGCCACAAGGTAGGCCTTAATAGCGGCTCTAGATTGTGTTCGGTCCGATTCCGTCTTCGTCTTTCTCCAGCGGCGCTCTAGACGTCTCTTCACCCTCTTCAAGACCCTCAACTCCTCCGTAAACCACGGGGAGTGACGGGTCAAATGGGGCTGGAGAGGTCGCATCGGCGCGATCCTGTCCAAGGCATCGGCCGCCTCCCTATTCCAGGTTGTGGCCAGTACCTCCGCTGGACCGTGCAGCAGATCCTTGGGTATTACCCCCAGCTCCCTCTGAAACCTCAATGGGTCCATAAGTCGCTGGGGGCGGACCAATCGAATAGGTCCTGCCTCCCTGCGGAGTGGGGCGGCATAAAAAAATCCTAGAGATATCAGGACATGATCTGACCATGACAACGGGGATAGATCTAACTTTCCCCTCAGGTCACTGCCATTGCTCTGACAAGAAAACCAAATCCAGAGTGAGTCCACTGTCTCGAGTCGGGTCCCGAATAATCTGGGACAGGCCCATGGCTTCCATGGTAGCCATGAACTCCCGAGCCGCTTCCGAGGCATGTCCCAGGGATGGCAAGTTAAAATCCCCCAGGACCATAAGCCTGGGGAACTCCACCGCCAACCCCGAGACGGTCTCCAGCAGCTCAGGCAGGGAGGTTGCTACGCAGCAGGGAGGCTGATACAATAGCAACACTCCCAATTGTTCTTGGGCACCCAACTTGAAAAACAGGGTCTCACATCTGGATACTTGTGGAGCAAGGCCCCTGAAAGCCACCAAGGATTCTCTGATGATAACTGCCACCCCTCCTCCCCTACCCCGGTCTCTCGGCTGGTGCCACACCCGAAATCCAGCTGGGCACATCTCCGAGAGGGCTACTCCTCCCTCTGGGCCCAGCCAGGTTTCGGTAATACACGCCAGGTCAGCCCCTCTCTCCGTGATTAATTCACTTATGAGAGGGGCTTTGTTATTTACTGACCTGGCGTTGAGTAGCAGCAGTCGAAAGCCAGAGCCCTCGAGGGTCCGTTGTCCAGAACCTGGGGTTGAACTCGGAGGACCGGAACGCGCCACCTGTACTAAACATCGGGGGCGCCTTCCCCAAAGATGGCCTGTCCTCCAGTTCCCGTCACAGTATCTCCTGCCCGTCACCACCTCGATCGGATTGCCCACATTATAGTCCCCAGAGTTTTCTGATCCGGTCGCCTCCACTCCCGAATCCCTCGAAAACCTGGATCTGGGCAGGGGTCTCTTCCATGCATTCATCCTTCCAATCTCAATCCTCCTGGGCAGTCGTAGGCCACCAGCGCAACCAGCCAAAGCTCTCGGCGCTGGTAAGCCCCAACTGCCCCTTCCATTCATCATCCAATCACTCACTATGCCCCTTGTGGCCTCTCTCACTAGCCACAAGGGGCAAACAATCACTCGTACCTACCCTGTCTCTCACTCAGGGTCAGGTCCTCTTCCAAACACATACAGTCCTGGGCCCCCACCCGCGACTCTCACTCACGGGGGGGGGGGAACCACACTCATACAAGAGACCCCTGCAATTTTCTGCCGCCCTGGCAGCGGGGGTGGTTGTCCTTCAAATAACCAGGCAGCTGCACCACTATTGGACGATCTTAATAATTTCAATAGTGGGGTACAGATAAAAATAAGCAAGTCCGTCCTATCCCAGGGAGCACCCCAGTTCCAGGGCCAATTTCCGAGCCCACCACCGGTTCCAATTCCAGCCGGCCTCCGCTGGTCTCTATAGGCCTCCACAGGTCTCCACAGGCCTCCACCGGCCCCGGCTCTACAGCTCTCAAGGCCCCCCAGTTCCTCAGTCTTTGTGGGGTTGCTCCACCGGTTCTTTGTGCCGGTTCTAATTGATCTCTGCCGGCCACCATAGGCATCCCTTCACTGGCTGCTGAAGCCAAAGCAGCAGCCATCCCCTCTGTCCAGGGGCCTCCCAGGCCTGACGGACTCGCCGGACTCCGCAACGCTGCTCCGTCTGGGAAGGCCACGGCTCCACAAGGCCACTGGTACCACAGCCGTCAAGCCTCGTCGGTCCGCGACTCCAATAGCTCCACTGGCCGCCACTCCACAGCTCCACCGGGCTCCATGGCCTCCTCCAGGCTCCGCCGAGCCCCACCAGCCGCAAGCTCCAGCAGTTCCACCGGGCCCAAAAAGAAGCCCCGGCTTGTCGCGCCAGCTCCGTCCGGCGTCACCAACTCCACCAGGCCGGCTCCGACAACTCGTCAGAAGGCCGCCGGGCCACAACTCCGCCGCGGCCTCAACCACCGAACTCCACCCCCGCTCCGTCCGGAGAAGTTTGCTCACCCTCAACTCTGATGCACCTTCTCAGCCTCCACGATAGAATTTGTGGGGTATAGGGAGGGTTTTTTTTGGGTTTAGAGTTCACTTCTCCCGGAGCGGCTGCCGGCGTTTTCATGCGGTCACCATCTTGGATTTTTTTTTTCATATCCCCAGTCAACATACCTTTATCATCAACACAAGCATTCCTCATACATATTTTGATAATTACATTAAGCAACCAAGGAGACTTCACACATCCCAGTTCAATGTTGAACCATTTGCTAAGCATTCCACTTAATTTGACTCAAGCTTTGCTTCCACCATTTACCTCTCTTTATTATTTTCAGCAGACAACCTTCAACTCCATATTTGTGCAAAGCATTCCATAAATCAATCCAACCCAACCGAACTTTATTATATGCTTTCTTTGAATCAACAAATGTAAAATAAACTTTCATTCTTGCATTCATATATTTTCAATAACCAGTTGAAGAGCAAAAACCTGGCCTGATATCCTCTGCCCAGCATAAAACTGCATTGACCTTCCCAAATGTTGTTCATTTTAGCTCCTGTACTCTTTCAACCAAAATTCTGCCAAACACCTTCCCAGGTACATTTAACAAATTTCTCTGTAGTTTTTGCATTCTCTCTTGTACAAGGGAATAACAAGCATTCTTACAGTCATCCAACATGCACACTCCATAAGTAAATACATCCATATTTTAACTTTTTCCCAATTACACCTTCTGTACCTGCAGCCTTACTGTTGACCATGTTAAACATTCTCTCACCATTTTTAACACTGCTTGTTGACAGGGATTGAAATCTGATTGGATGCTTAGAGTTTGAATTTTATGAGATTTACTGCCCACTATTCAAACTGGCTGATCAATTCTTTCATATCTAAACTGCTGGGAGTATTTTCTCCCCCTTCATTATATGCATGGATCTCAGAATGGCCAAAAAGAATTATGTGCAAACCATATGTGTATGATTTGTATATACATTTCAGCTGGATGCCAGCTGATTCTCAGTTCTACTCAATCTATGTACACCATTTCGTAAGATCTAACTTTCATGGATGGATTTTTTAAATAATTTATTCTTTTCAGATCATTCTACTACTATTATTATATAAACAGTTCAATTATTTCACAATACTCAAATCATTAAACTGTTCTATAAAATTATGAAACTGTTTTGTAAGACAATTGAAAAAAATAATCTGGGTTTGATAGAATATATAAATGATATATACAAGTTAATTCACAGCTGCACATTTTAATAAAGATTAATCAAAGCTTTACTTATAAGCTTGCCTAGTGTTGTTTAGTATTCCAGTTCAACAAAGATCAATAGAGGCCATTCCCGTCTCTTGACGCCTCTCCAGGAAACAGAGGTGCGATTATGTAAATAGCACTAGTTCCTCTATACTTCTGCCAGCTTGCTTATCTCCAAAGCCTTCTGCCTGCTGCCATTGGCGACCAATACAGAATGTGCATCTATCCTGTATCTCTTAACAAAGCTCGAGGACTACAGCCAGTCATGTTAAACCGTGATGCATGTCTGGTTTTATTTGTAAAGTGATTCATTTCAGTACATTTGATCTCTGTTGTATTTAGTTCATATATAAAAACATAGCTGATCAGTTAGAATAAGAAAGAAAACCGATGCATCCAGACATTCACTGGTGCTTGGGATAATCCATTGACTCAACAATGCAACACAGCATAGCAATATAATTAGGAAATGTCAGTGTCACAAAATGGACACTGACAATAAGGAATAAAGGAATGTACATCAAGAAAGGCACCTGGTTTGCTTCCTGTTCTTTTTGCAAGAGAGCAGTAAATCATGAAATGGACCATCAAAATAAAACATTTATGTTTTAAAAATCACACATTAATATAATTAAATAATTTTATCTCATGATAAAAACTGTGTTGTAATGAATTGAATATATAAGCATTGGCATTGCCTGACAAAACATTGTATTTATCTTTCACTCTTCTAGCATAATCCCCATTTAACATTACTAGCAATAGCTCCTACTGTGAGGGACTATTTTTTATAAGAATGCACTGATTCACAAATAGCTTTTGCACAACATATTCTCAGCTCAGCAAGAAGTCTACACTCTTGAATGAACCAGAACACATTAGTGAGAGAAAGTTCATTAACCTTGCTAGATTCAGAGGGTTAACAGGATAGTGAAGAAAGGAATTGAGTGAAAAGCTCTGTTGCAAAACAAATTAAAATGAATGTCATCATTCCTTTTGATATTCATTAGCTAATTCACGGAGAGAATGCTTTTCTTAAATTTGCAGCTATTTATCAGTGAAAAACAGGTGTACACCTGCTGTTCAAGTCCTTCTTAGTGATGATGATGATAATAATAATAGTAATAGTAGTAGCTGTAGTACTAATAAATGCAACACAGAGACTTACCACATCCACTACGGGAGTAACTGGGAGAGGGAGAGAAGATCTGAGCAGCAAAATCCTCAAATGTTAGTAGTTCTTTGTGATTCTGGATTATTGCATCAAGATATAATGCTCTTTCCTCATAACTGTTGGAAATAGGTTAAGGAAATACATTCTGTTACCAAGCCTCAACTATTCAAGTTTGTATTTAACACACAACATTTAGAATGAAATTGTACCACAGTTGCTACTGTCTATTTCCAAAGCCACAGAATTCTAAGTGTTGCAATAATTAACATTTAGACTTTATTCATATGAATGTAATATTTTCAGTGCTAAGCAAATTACAGTATTAAAAAGACTGCTTTTCAAATTAAATGTAATGGATCTTTATCAGTGATAAATTAAAATTATGTAACAATGAGAAAGAGTATTATAGTAGATATATACATGCACACATAATATACAATGATACATTTATATCAATATAGACATGCACATATATTTGAGCTACTGATTATGACTGGAAAAAATTAGAAATGTTAACCCCTTTATTTAAAATAAGAATATATACAAATACTGACTACATTCTTAAGAGATGCTAATCATGTTTCAAGCCTGAGATTTTCCAGAAGAACTGGCAATTTCTTGAGCTATTCTAATTTTAAAAATAGAACATATGTATACTCTAGTCTTAAGCATCTAAAACCAATGGTATTGTCTTTTAATTAAAACTCAGCAACCTGGAACACACACCATATAAATGCATAATCAAAAACCAGTCACTAATAAAACTTATAAGCATAACAAGCTGAAGCAACTTTCCAGCTGTCTTAACAGGACCCCTGCTTGTGACATCTTTTCACAGGGAAGGCAGCAAATCTCCCTTTTTGTGTGCAGCTTCTAATTTCTTTGATGGTGATTCATGTACTTAAAACAGCAGCAATAACATTCTGTACATATTTAGAACAGACTTAATTTATCTTATATTGGATTTTATGAATTCAGTGGTCAATCAATATACTTACGTACGTATATTGTTATTTAGGTTAAAAATAGGTTTTCAGTTGTTTCCAATGTTTTTCAAATACGAGAAAATTGCTTAGTTTTATGAGACTTCTACTTGGGACAAAGAGTGAATCTTTACCACACTCTTATCTGCGTAGTTGTTAGTCCTTAAGGTGATACAAGGGTGTTACTTATGTGGCACATTTCACTTAAAGTTTAACAATACAACAGAAGGAACTTGTAAACAATTTATGAAAGGACAAATAACTCTTTCTTGGTCATTATTATCCAAGTCAGCTGATCATTATGTAAAACAAAACAAGGTCAACATGTTTTTTTTTCTCATATCCCTGTGTCATTATCGTGCAGTGACAGAAGCTACCAGGGTATTTCACACAACGTACCTGCTTGCTTATTTATATCCCGTTCCTCGGTTTATTTAGAGATGCTTTTCTGTTATTGGCTGAGCTGCTGATGACTCGATGCTAATGACTAGTCTGCCAAACTTCCTAGGAGAGGGGCACACGCCCAGAACCTATTCTAAAGGGACTGATGGACGCCATTCACATCTCGTTATGAACATGCTTATTCTGCCCGGCGCTTGGCTGTTGCTAGGGATCTCTATTCCACACTGACACAGCAAGTGCTGGTCCTGAACAGCAGGATGTTAGGCCTGAGTGGCCGTCTGGTGCACAGACTTTCTGACACGAAGCTGGCACGTGCTGGCGCAGCAGGGGAAAGCCAAGGCGTGACAAATCACTGAAAGAGCTAAGCTAAACTTATGGCTGAAAACCACCTGAGCCTGTGGACCTCTGTGGGCCTGCCATCTATCCTCAATTCCTTTCCCCCTCGCCCTTTCAGTCCGCAGTCTGCTTGTGGCCTCGGTTTTGTTGAAGCAGTTAAAACAAACCTTGCTTCCATGCTATAAACATAATAAATGGAAGAGATGCCGCAACAATGGGGGTTGGGTATATTGTATATCAGAAAGCTTGATTAGCCAATTATTTTAAGACATAATGAAATCAATAATGATAATGCTACTTCAGAGGAGGATAAACATTCACCCAATACTAAGAGCCAATGATAACCAACAGCATTCGGAAATTAATACAGATTTGTGAAATGGTACCCCCAACCTGCCCCTGGGCATACAGGTGGGATAGGCAAAGATCCCCTTCAGTGGAGCTTATCTCCTGATACCTGCAAGAGCTTTTCCAAGTAGTTTTCTTGGTACCTTTGTGGCAGTACCATGGCTATTATCTTCTGATTTAGGTTGTAAACTTCCCAGTCTAGCATACAACTGCAGGATTTCCCAGTTTGTTGTTGTTGTTCAGTCGTTTCCGACTCTTCATGACCCCATGGACCATAGCACGCCAGGCCTTCCTGTCCTCCACTACCTCCCTGAGTTTACTCAAATTCATGTTCATTACATCGGTGTTGCTATCTAACCATCTCATCCTCTGCCGTCAGCTAAGTGTTTCCAGTGGTAAATTGTCTAAATAACAATAATAATATAGATAGTTGATATATTTAAAAAAATTTCTTAAGTGTAACATAGGGAAATTTTCTTATTAGACTGCAATTAGAGAATCATTTTAAAACCAATCTTTCCTGCATATTGAAGATAAGAATGTAAAAAATAGCTACATTCAACAGCAGCAAAGCCAACAAATTTTAAATCTCCTGCTATTCTCCTTGTTCATATTTTATCCTAGTTTCAGATAATATTCTTAGGTTATTCTAGATGAAGCAACACATTAGGTATTAAGTAAGACCTAGCATGATGCAATTTAGCTTACTTTCATTTGTAACTAAGTCAGTAAGTGTTAAACATTTAAGGGAAAGCAAGATTTCAATAGAGAGCCAGTTGGGTATAGTGGTTAAGGCACCAGGCTAGAAACTGGGAGTCCTAGTCCCGACTTGGGCACAAAGCCAGCTGGGTGACCTTGGGCCAGTCACTGTCTCTCAGCCCCAGGAAGAAGGCAATGGCAAAGCACTTCTGAAAAGCCCTGCCAAGAAAACTGCAGGGACTTGCCCTATAAAATTGTGCTATTCACACAGATAATTTGGATAAGTTATTTTTTGGGTGCAAATCATGCATAGTGACTTGGAAATATACAGAAAAAGAATAGGAACTTAATTTTCGTATCCTAAATACTAGCTGCAGTACGGATGCCGTGTGGCCAGGCATTATGCATATATTTTAGTTTGACATATCTAAGAATGCTACTTGGAATCCACTACCTATCTTTTGGACCCATATCCTTTCTGGCTATTAAAAGGTATTAAAAGAATTATCTGTATCAGGGATGGAGAATTTTTTTGGCCACATTTTTAGCTGCATTCACATGTGTGTAACATTCTACGGATTATGTGCTAGGAATGGTTAGTATCCAAGCAACGTTCTGCGTGTCCCTTTCTTTCTCTGTCAACATTAGCCATTCACAATTTCCCTTGTATTATTTGCTGCCTGCCAGGGAAAGGAGCTGAGGAGCTTGATCATAGGAGTATTCTAAAGCAAAAATGGGCAACCTTTTTTAGCTCCAGCAGCTGCATCAGTTGGCAAGTTGAAGACTGTACACACGTATGTGCATCCATTTTCTCTCTCACACATTCACCACAGCATTGCCTTCCCTTCCCAGCAATCTTGATCAGGGGTATTGAGAGGAAGTGGGGAGCATTATTATGTATTTTTATTTATTAGATTTATAATCTATGCTTTGTTTGGAGGTCAAGGCAGCCAATACCTTAACCATTACACCACATTCCACTGTTTCTCAGTGGTCAACACTGAAGGATTCTGCTTTCAGATAGCTGGTTTTATGCTGTAGGAAGCCAGTGATTTTGAGCAGGGTAGCTGGAAGGGGGGGGAACTCCCCCTTTCTCCTTCCCTGCACTTTTGCTCAAGATATACTGAATTCCCATACCAGGAGCAGCAGGAACCAGCATTCTTGCATAGGGATACAATGAGGGGGAAGCAACAAGTTTTCCCCTAACATCCTATTCAACATTACCCGTTGCTAATAGCAATGGAGAATGAATGATCTATTCCCCATTGGCAACCATACTGTTGGAATGCAACTATTTGTTCTAATCCAAAAGATCTAGCAATATAGATCTTGTTTTTTTTTTAAATTGACACAAATAGAACCTGTCGTTAGTGTCAGCATAATACACATCATGCATAACATGTTGGGGGTGGGCAGCGTGGTTTTGCGCTGGTTCACCTCCTTCCTCCAGGGCCGATCCCAATCGGTGGTAATAGGAGATGAGAGATCCGACCCTCGGCCCCTACTTTGTGGGGTGCCGCAGGGTTCGGTTCTCTCCCCTCTCCTATTTAATATCTACATGAAACCGCTGGGTGAGATCATCCGCCAACACGGGATGAGGTATCATCAATACGCTGATGATACTCAACTATATATCTCCATCCCGGGCGAGCTAAGTGATGCAGTGTCTGCCCTTTCTCAGTGTCTGAAGGCTGTGGAGGCCTGGATGGGGAACAACAGGCTTCAGCTGAACCCTGGTAAGACGGAGTGGCTGTGGATTGATGGTGCCTCGAGATCCAGGGAGTTGTCATCTTTAGATCTGGGCGGGGTGGCACTACCCCGTTCAGACACAGTGCGGAACCTGGGTGTCCTTCTGGACTCACGACTCCTGCTTGAAGAGCAGGTGGCAGTCGTGGCCAGAAGGGCATTTGTGCAACTTCGAGTTGTACACCAGCTACGCCCTTTCCTGGACCGAGACACCCTCCGTACAGTTACTCATGCCCTGGTCATCTCCCATATAGACTATTGTAATGCACTCTACATGGGGCTACCCTTGAAGAGTATCCGGAAGCTTCAACTGGTCCAGAATGCAGCTGCGCGCGCAGTTATGGGTGCCCCAAGATTGGCACATGTGACACCTCTGCTGCGCGAGCTGCATTGGTTACCAGTTTGCTTCCGGGTCCAATTCAAGGTGTTGGTTGTTACCTTTAAAGCCCTACATGGCATGGGACCAGGTTACCTAAGGGACCGCCTCATCCCTAGAGTATCGACCCGCCCCACCCGGTTATGCAGAGAGGGCTTGCTACGGACCCCGTCTATAAGAGAATTCCATCTGATGGGGTCCAGGAGGCGGGCCTTCTCTGCAGTGGCACCCGCCCTCTGGAATATTCTGCCCCTGGAGGTGAGGGAAGCCCCCACACTGATGACCTTCCGAAAACAACTGAAGACCTGGCTCTGCCACCTCGCTTGGGATGGGAGGAGTAACAGCTCCTCTTGGGGATGGCTGGCTCCGTAGAGTTCTTTTAAACTACACCAGAGCCTCTTGGGTTTTATACATTTTATTAATTTATTTATATTAAGTACTGTATTTTATATGTTTTTATATGTTTTATTGCTAACTTTGTGTAAACCGCCCAGAGTCCCCTCTGCGGGGGGAGATGGGCGGTGATATAAGTTGAATAAATGAATAACTAACTAACTAACTAACTAACTAACTAACTAAGACAGGCATACAATTGCGAAGTTTTACTTTGTGATATTCTCTACTACCTTAAGCAGGATCTGCCCTGGGGACCCTTCCACGCGAAGCACTTTGATGGCAGTGTTTTCCCAAAATAGCACTGCTGCTTAGTAAAGGTAAAGGTTCCCCCACACAGTCGTGTCTGACTCTAGGGGCTGGTGCTCATCTCCGTTAGTTAGCCGAAGAGCCAGCGTTGTCCGAAGACGCTTCCATGGTCATGTGGCTGGCATGACGCACATGGAACGTTGTTACCTTCCCACCGAAGTGGTACCTATTTATCTACTTGCATGAATGAATGAATGCTTTCGAATTGCTAGGTTGGCAAGAGCTGGGGCGAGTGTGGGAGCTCACTCCGTCACGCGGGGCAATGGTCTCGAGCCTCCAAACTTGCAACCTTCCAATTGTTAAGCCTGGCGTCTTAACCGCTGAGCCACCATGCCCCCTGCTTAGTAGGCATATGATGAACAATACAGCATGATAGCTGTCATATTCATTAATATGAGCACAAGGTACCGATTTGTAATTGCAGTATTACTCATATTTTGCTGTAGGAAACTAGTGATTTTCTGAAGGTTAGCTGGGAGGGACATATTTTTGGTGATTAATAGCATTGTGGTTGTACTCTCTCATTACTGTTATCTATGAACATGAATAGATTTTCAAAAATCACTACAGGTATTTCAATTTGATATTTCTTAAAAAGGAAAATACTGTAGTTTCCCATCACCAGTTCTCATCTCTTTATTTTTCTCCTTCACTGGACAAGTTGCCTGCTCTCCAGAAATTTCACAAGTATGTATTACTTGCAAACTCAGTAACTTCCATAGAGTTTCTCAATGATTGTGCTCACATAACAGGGTTAACCTAATTACTTAGTTAACCCATTTTCTGTATTTGCACAATACCCTGAATCATGGACTGAGTTTGTAGAACAAAGTCCTATAACAAAAAACCTAACCAAGGTTATTACTAAGAAATCTTGGTATGCACAAATGTAGCTGCTAGGTTTAAACTGACCTGGTTAGGTATGTTGTGCAAACATAGCCAATGCCTACAGAAAATTTCCTATAAAGACAATAATAAAGTCAAAAACTTGAAGACATGGGAAAAAACATTTTGGAAGGAAAAGAGCGCCACAGGGACTGATTAGAACATGTATTGTGTTCCAAGGGTGAAGCAATCCTAACGCTCACAGGATACTACTCCCTATAGATCCAATCTATACAGCTAATCATCAAACCACAGACTATTACTGGTACCAGTAACCTTTTTGTTTACATTTTATAGAAAACTATACAAAATATATTCTAGAAGTTTAAAGAGTTTAAAGAATGATTACAGCAGAGCTTTCCAAACTGTGTGTTTCGGGACACGTTAGTGTGTCGGCTGCAGTGTCTGGGTGTGTCACGGCTGCTGCCGCCTCCTCCGACCCCTGCCAGGATTCCGCGCAGGTCCTAGTGCCTGCCTTCTGCCCGGCTGCCTCCAAACCTGCCCTGCCAGGATTCCGCGCAGGTCCTAGTGCCTGCCTTGTGCCCGGCTGCCTCCAAACCTGCCCTGCCAGGATTCCGCGCAGGTCCTAGTGCCTGCCTTGTGCCTGGCTGCCTCCAAACCTGCCCTGCCAGGATTCTGCGCAGGTCCTAGTGCCTGCCTTGTGCCTGGCTGCCTCCAAACCTGCCCTGCCAGGATTCCGCGCAGGTCCTAGTGCCTGCCTTGTGCCCGGCTGCCTCCAAACCTGCCCTGCCAGGATTCCGCGCAGGTCCTAGTGCCTGCCTTGTGCCTAGCTGCCTCCAAACCTTCTGTGATTCCGCGCAGGTCCTAGTGGCTGCCTTGTGCCCTGCTGTAAGAGTGTTTCGCGAAATGATGCATGTCTGAAAAGTGTGTCACCAACATGAAAAGTTTGGAAAGCTCTGGATTACAGGGAAAGTGTAGACATTATTTCTGTATTATTTTATAGCTAACCAGGAGATTTTACTAAACCTTGTAAATAAATATAACATGTCATACCCTTAAAAACATATTATCCTAGGTAGTTTAGATGTGAAATGCCACGTATGATTACAGTCCATCAAAAACTATAGCTACATAACTTTAAAAGAAAAAAATGGTATAAACAGAACTCTTTTCACTGCCAAGTAATTGTTTAAACCGCACATAAGAATTGCCATAATATAGTTTTGATTAGTATATGAATTTCAGAAGATTAAAGCCTAGAAACAAATATTCAACTCAGATAATTAAAGGATTATAATTCTAGAACACTAACACAGTAAACCTTCAATTTAATAAGAGTATTAGAGGGAAAGAGGTGTCCATTAAAGTTGAATGCTTGCTAAATCCAAAAGGAATTTTAGGCATGAGGAGAAGCATATAGCATATAGAATGATTTTGTGCCCTACTTCCAAAGTCTGCTAAACTGAGATCTGCTAAATAGAGGGTTTATTGTAATGATTTTACAGATTAAGTCACAAGACTATTCATATTCAAATGCAACATGGTTTAATGTCTGTTCTGAGAACAGGACTATATTTTATTCACATGTAAACACTCATAGAGAACTACTACACTGGATCAGTTAACACTTAAAACAGAGCCAGTTTGATCCAGCAATACTGCTTGATTACAACTCAAGAGATCTGGCTTATGAACCAAGAGAACATTTTAGAGGTTTGAACACAAATTACTTAATTGCTCATTTAACTAGCAGGCAATCTTAAGGGAAGCCCCCCAACTTTATATGTCAATGGGCCAATGTGAAGCATAATGTGTGGGTGCTTAAGAAAATGGCTGGAACAAGCAGCTTGCCCATTCATTGGATACGTCCCTACACAAAATTGATTTACCAGAAGGCAAAAGGTGAGGGTGTTCCCGGTCATCCTCTCCAGTTTCCCAAAATACCCAGCTTCCTCTTTTTGTTTTGGAAAGGCAAATTTATAAAGCCCCACACTGCAACCACTCACAATTTTCCTGAGAATTCACAAAACCTACTGTACGTGAAATTCAAAGACACTTTTGGAAATAAGGATGGTTATGGAGGATTTACAGCATGTCAGATTTCTTTTTTAGTTTCTGCTTTCAAGAAAGAAAATGCTCCAGTTAGTGATTGATTGATTGACTGATTGATTGCTTTTTCTCCAGGACAGGAGTCATGTATACTGACTTACATGATAGTCATACTGTAGTGCACAAAAAGTACACAACTAGGAAAGTCTTGAAATATAAAACATATAGTTGCTAATGTCCCAATAATATTGTGAGTAGGAAGAAAGTAATGGCTATATACTGTAGGTTGTAAACATACAGCTACTGGACAGAGATAGGAAAACCAAATCTGGGTTGCAAAAATCTGGGCAGCCACTAGATGGAAGCAAAGTGAAACCCTAAATTACAGAAATCTTTGAAGTAAGGAGAGGGGAAAGAGATTTAAGTTTTTGTTGTACAACAGAAAGATTAACAATAAAAAGATAACAAAACAAATGGCAAGTGGAGATCTTAAAGTGTCCGAGATTCACAAATCCACCAGAAAGAACACTCTGAACCCCTTCATTCTGAAAGGCAGACTAACAATCTTATTAAAACTGCAATAATATCTCATAAAGGCCAACTTGTTAAAATATGAATGGATAATTTTTAATGCTTATAGGGGTCTGAAAATGGGCAGGGGCAGAGGAAGGAAGGAAGGAAAAATAGGAGGAATGGACAGAAGTTTATATGGGAACATACTTGTGGATCTGTGGATAATCTGTAGTAGATAGGCAAGGATTTCCGCTTTATAATTTTTTAGTAATACTAGCAGCAAAAAAGTGACTTCCCCTCTCTATCAATTATATTGCTGAAATAAAGAAAGCCTGGATAGGTAACAAATATGCAGGCTTTTGTTTTGTTTTGCTCCTATGGAACAATTTTATGTTCTATTCAATTCTAACAATTCTATTCAATTAAAATAATATAGTTTTTGCACTAGGCTTCAGTTTGATGGATTTCATGGTTGTGCCAAAAAACAAAGTTGATCCTGCGAGTGATAAGATTGCCTACCACTGATATACAGTTTTCAATTAGGTGGTAAGATTGCTGTCCCTGTCATGGTAATGTCACAGATAGGCAATTACTAAAATAGCTTGGACTTCTGTAATCTTTGCCTGCAAAGCAGATGTTGATTCCCAACTAGGGCTTGAAAGGATTCCATTGTTATAAAGAGGCTGCAAGTGACTTCATCTAGAAAATCTAAAATGAAAGCAAACTAAAGATAAATCAATGCATTTACAGCTGCTGCTACTTGTGTTCTGCAATTACAGACAAATCAAACTAAGTATTTATAACTATATAATTGCACAAAGAGGGAAGATATTACAGCAGCCAATACTTATTCCTTGTCTGAAAAAAATCTGTATATTAACCTTATACAAAGTATGGCAAAATATGTTTCTTTCAGATACCACAAACCATTTAAGATAATTCCTTAATTGTAACTTGGGGTTTGCTATCACCACATTTTCCTTTAGAGTTCCTGAGAAGATATGGTCCTATCACCTAAAATAGGGGTTCATAACCTTTTTCTTTATACAGACTACTGCATTATCAAGAGATTTGGAGGTCCATTATACAGAATAAGCCTGGGCTCAGCAATATGGAGCCTGTATGCACCTTGAGATGGTATTCATAGGAGCTTAAAATTAAGTAAAAACTTTTTTTAGTGGCTGAATTGATTGCCAAATCTCATGAAATTTTTGATGTAGCCGTCCATAACCTTGTGAAATTTTGAATGAGAATACCAAAATTCAGCAATCTCTAAGATTTTGGGCATTGAAAAATAGTTTGGAGCCTGCATTAGAGGCCAAAAACAGCAAACCTGCAGGCCACAAGTTGTGAACTATTGCCCTAAACTATCATGCATAATTGCTTAAATGCACATAAAATGAAAAGGAATATTGTTTGGAGACTGGAATCCTATGCATATTTACCAAATAGCAAGTCCTGCCTTCTTTGTTGATATCTGCAAGATCTCACAGAATGTCCAGAATTGTTGAGTTGAAAGGGGTTATTTAGGCCAACCTCCTGCTCAGAGCAGGAATCCAAATTAAAGTATCCTTGACAGATGGCTATCTAGTCTTTGCTTGAATACACCCAGTGAATAGGAGTCTACCAACATTCTGGGTAATTGGTTCCACTTGGAACTATTATTGTTTTTTGAACATTTAACCAGAATCTGCCTTCTTGTAACTTAAATCCATTATTCCATGTCTTGTACTATGGAATGATGAAGGGCAGGTCTTGACCTTCACTATGTGTGACATCCTTTTAGGTATTTAAAGAATGCTATTACTTCCTGTAATTTGGAAACCTGTGTTGATACAGTCTAAAAATACATTTGTCTTTTTTTGCAGCCATATTCTATTGCTGAGTCATTTTCAGTTTGGAATCAACTACTATTCTAAGATTTTTTTTCAGAACTACTACTTCAAATGTACATTATAACATAGAAGATGGCTTTTTAACCATTAGAGATGAAATTCTGGAATACTTACTTTTTAAGAAATGGGAGTTCGAAAAAAAAAATGTTACTGCTTTAAAGAATGGATAGGTTTGCCTTTATTGTGAGCAAACCAGATCCCAGTCCATTTCTTTTGAATAGATTTTTTTTTAGTCCTAAGAATTGAGTTATACATAATTGGGATCCTGAAAAAAAATCTTACTAAAGAACCAGGTTATTCCCTTTCACCAGTAAAAGTAATAGACAGCCCTAAGGCCAAACAGGGCCCTTCCCCACTACTGCATTAAAAGGCCACCCATCTGTCCTTGAGTTCACAGGAAATGATGCTGGCATGAAATTTGCTGCCCAACATTGTTGCTCCTTACTCTGCTTCTACTGCATCTGTTCTGAGTAACTCCTGAATGACATTGTCTGGATTATGCATGTGGAGAGTGTGTTAGGCAAACTGTTGAGTTGTGGAGTCCTTGGTGCTCTCTAAGCCTTGTTGTTTTCTTGCAGACATTTCATTGCCAGGCTAGGCAACATCTTCAGTGCGAAAAGGGAGTGGGACTTGCTCTGTTTATATACCCTGGGTTGTCCTGCTTGTGTTGGTGGGGGTGTTGTACTCTCCTTGGTAGTTCCTTGATTGGGCTGTTTGCTGCTTGGTTGATTGACTGAGTTAATAGTTCCTTGATTAGGGTATATTGTGCTGTTTGATTGTTCCTCTGGTGCTAATCTTTGCATATCTGGGTGTTGATTGCTGGCAAGGAGGTGTTCTGGTCTTCTGGCTTTTCTATTGTCTCTTATATATAAATAAATGTTATGTTATATATAAATAAATAAATGGTATATAAATGTTGTTTACCTCTATGTGTCTGTTGATGGCTGCTTTGTTTGAGTGCCAAGCTTCCAGGAATTCTCTAGCGTTTTTGGATTTGGCTTGGTTTAAGATGCTCAGAGTTTCCCAGTTGAAAGTATGGTCGAGTCTGTCTATGTCTTGTGAGATTAGATTAGACTGTTGAGTTCCCTGGCTTTGCTGCTTTTCCTCTTCAACATATCACCTGCTACTGGGGAAAACATCTACCAGTCATGGCACTGCTATAGGAACAAGGCAGGTTTAACACCAGAAATCGGACAGAAGCCTCTAGGCTGCTTTGTGTGCCCCTGCTCCCCAACTCCTTTCTGTCAGAACACAAGTTTAATATTTTTTTTAAAAAAACCAAATCAAAATCATAAGGTGAACGGAGTCCCTTGTGGTATCTCCTAAGAGTGGTTCTTTATCACATCATTTCACTGTTCAGCCTTGCACAAAACTAGCAAGGGCAAAGAAAAAATACTCAAAATTTCAGTCTTATACACATTTGTCCCAAAATAAATAATTTTAAATTTCTCCCAAATAAGGTATATGTTCTATTAGTAAAGGTAAAGGTTCCCCCCGCACAGTTGTGCAGTCGTCTCCGACTCTAGGGGCCGGTGCTCATCTCCGTTTGTTAGCCGACGAGCCAGCGTTGTCTGAAGATGCTTCCACGGTCATGTGGCCGCATGACGTGTGCAGAACGCTGTTACCTACCCACCGAAGTGGTACCTATTCATCTACTTGCATTTGCATGCTTTCGAATTGCTAGGTTGGGAAGAGCTGGAGCTAGTGCGGAAGCTCACTCTGTTATGTGGGGCTAGGGATTCGAACCTCCGAACTTGCGATCTTCCGATCGACAAGCCTGGTGGCTGAGCCACCATGCTCCTTATATGTTCTATTACTCTTGTGCAAATATGTCAGACCACAGAGTTGCATTCTAGTGACCAAATGGACACTCTCTGATAGTTTAGGGTTTGGGTTTTTTTTTTACAGCAATCCATGCTAAATCTTTTGTGATCTTTTAATCACACGGGACCTGCAGCGAAATGCACCCTGGACCATACTGTATGCTGATGATGTCATGCTTGCTTCTACCACTAGGAATGAACTGCAGTGGCGAGTACAGGTATGGAACGACCGTCTCAGCCATTTTGGACTTCGCCTGAACATAAAGAAAACTGAGTACCTAGAGACCGTAACCACCCATGGAACGCTCCAAATAAATGGAGAAAACTTAAAGAAGGTTGATATCTTCCGATATCTTGGCTCCCATCTCCAAGGCGACGGTGGCATCAGCAGTGACGTGCGAACAAGGGTGAATGTGGCCTGGCTGCGTTGGCAAGAACTCACAGGTGTGCTTTGTGACAAACAAATGCCAATCCATCTCAAGTCTAAGATCTATAAGACGATTGTCCGCCCTGTGGCATTGTATGGCACCGAGTGTTGGGCAGCAACAAAGAGTGTAGAGCAGGGCTTTCCAAAGTGCCGCTGCTGGTGATATGCCAGTGGTGGTGCGGCGGGAGCGGCACGGCGGCGGCGCGGGGGGGCGCACGGTGGCAGCGCGGGGGGCGTGCGGCGGCGCAGGGGGGTGTGCGGCGGCGACAGCGGCTGCCGCTGCCGCCGTGCACATGCGCGTCGCCGCTTCTGGGTGGTGTGGCGACACACCACGCTGTGTGTGGCGACACACTTTTGTGTCGCGACACACAGTTTGGAAAGTTCTGGTGTAGAGAGCCGTCTCCATGTTATGAAAATGCATATGCTCCGTTGGATATCGGGCACCTCCCTACTCGACCACGTCACAAATGATGCCATTCGACAACAGCTAGGTGTGTCATTAATTACAGAGAAGATGAGAGAAAGCTGGCTTCATTGGTATGGACATGTTCTTAGAATGGCACCTTCTACTGTCACCAAAATAGCTTACCATCTTAAAATCGATGGCCAAAGGCCATGTGGGTGACCAAAGCAGAGATGGCAGGACACCATCAATAAGGACATGCAAATTGATGGGCTATGCCCTGAGGATGCGGATGATCGGGCAAAGTGGTGTTTCAAGATCCAAAAAGCCGACACCGCGAAAATAGTGGGAAAACGCTAGGAAGAAGAAGAAGAAGATGCTAAATCTTTTAATTGCTATTTCATGTGCTGGTATGTCCCACTTTTTATGGAGACAACTAAAAAATGGCAGCAGAACAGGAGACTGAGGGCTGGAGGGGAGGGGGCATACCTGCTTCAACCTGAAATGGCCAAAAAGTGCCACTCTGTTTACACTTACTCATTATCTGAATTCACTTCTGACCTAATGGGTGGTGAACAGAATACTGTATATGAGTTTTAGTTGCATTCGAATAAGGAGGAAAACATTAACACCAGTATAGGTAAGGATTGACCTGAGCCTGTCTCACACATGGATGGGGATGAAATAAAAACAATGACACGAAGCAGCATCTGCAGCAAGCCAAAATGATACACTGTGTATATGGTATGTACACAGTGATGTCATGACACAAATCCCACCCTTATGTATTTGCGTCTTGATGTCTCATGTATTGGATGAAAAGCATTTGTGCATACACATGAGCATTCCCAAGAGGGAGAATCTAACCTGAGCAATCATCAGTGAGGCAGGTACATTTACAACAGAAAGGAACTTTATTTAAGGAATTACAATGATAGCAATAGGCAAAGCCTAACATCTAGCTAACTACATCCTATGAGGATGAAACTCAGAGACCAAGGGCATGCTTGGGAATAGAGGAAGAGTAGTGACCTGAGATTAGCAATCTCATTGACAAAGAGCAGACAGAGTGAAGAGGAGACACAGATTAAGTCCTTAACCTTTGATCTATACCACACTGCCTTTATAGTCAATAGACTGTGAGATGCCGAAGAGTCAGTGCAAATTGAAGTCACACTTCCAAGCATTCTGTAATTTGCAGTATTTGCAGCAGTACATCATGACACATTTGTCAGCTGCCCCCCTTGCTGCTTTGCAGATGCCCATGATGTCATATAGACACCCCCCCCCCAAAAAAAAACCCCTTATTGCCATGGCATGTTTGTGCCAGGAGCTACTGGGGACACGGCTTTAATATAAGAAGCAGTTTATCTATTCTTAAGAACTGACTAAGCAGAAGAGAAGAAAGATTTCACATATGGTTACAGATTTCATTTAAAAGTGGGGAACGCACAACGGTCCAAAGTCTGCTACTGTTTTAGAAAATAAAGCAGCTCCTGAGAATGCAAAAGTAGCTATCGTTACTCTAAAACATCTGGGTCAGTTGTTTGAGCCACTTGGAGCTATTTATCTTTTCTGTTTTCAGTCCTTTTTGTTTTTTTCTGTTTCAGTGCTATTTTAAAAAAAATAGTATTTACACAGTTAAACTAATGGTCCAGAGACAGGGTTATTTACAATACAATACAAAAAAAAAAAAGAGTCAGAAAGCTAACAGATGCATCATGTTGGGATATCCATTTCCAGATTCTAAACCTATAAGCCATACAATGATTTCACACTGTTTACTTCCCTGAAACATTCAGCAAGGCCTAGGAGAACACCTCCTCTCACATTTAATGTCTTTTTGGCCTCTAGTTTCATTTTAATTATATCTGCTACTCATATTCAAGATAACAAGTTCCCCATGAAAGTAACCTTAACCTTATATACTTTTATACAATATTGAATACTTTAATTAAATTATTGTTGCTCACATGATTGCTAATAGGTATAAATGGAGATCACAATGTACCCTGCCATCTCTTTATAATTTTTTTTCAACCTAATATTTAAAAAGGCAATTCCTTCTTTTTTTAAGCAAACACCCAACACAATACATATTATTAGAAAAATCCTAGTTCTGAGATCAAACATCTGGCTTTTATTCTAAAATACAGGAAGAATTACATACATTTCATATCTTACCTAATACAAATTAAAATGTCTTCACATTTTGCTTCACAGATAATGGTGTCATTTTAAATAATGAATGCACAGCTCTTTCTGGTAGCACACCTTCTTAAACTGAGAGTTAAGCTGAACTGTTCTTTCCAAATCCAATGAAAACAATCTGAACCCAGATTCCTGAGTCCAGTTTCTATTAACCAACAGCACTTGTCTTGCCTGAATTTAATTTCAACTTGTTATCTCTCATCTAGCTTATTATCAAACGTAGGCAAGCATACAAGTGCCTCCTTGGAGTTAGTGGAGCAGCAGAGCTGGGTGTCATCAATATATTAATGGCATCTCACTCCAAATTTCAGAGTGATCTCCTCCAGCAATTTCGTGTACATATGAAACATCGGGAGGGACAAGATGGAACCCAGACAAATGTTTAACAATATTCCCCCTGACCACCTTCTGGACATAATCCTAAAGGAAGAATAGGAATTACTACAAAACAGTACTCTGAAGCCTCCATTTTCTCAGATGATCCAAGAAAGATAACGTGGTTGGTGGTACAGAAAGCTGCCAGGAGGATTAGCAGTGATGCTCACCCTTCATGCATTTTTTAGCCTCTATCATCCACCAAGGTGACCAAATGATGAACAGTATCATCCAGAGGCATTTTAAAGTGTGAATTACCACCACCTTTCCCAGAA
Organism: Charina bottae; assembly: GCA_023362775.1. Lineage (NCBI taxonomy): Eukaryota > Metazoa > Chordata > Lepidosauria > Squamata > Charinaidae > Charina > Charina bottae. Next base: position 19,499,010 of record JALMGJ010000016.1, on the reverse strand, counting down.
ATGGAGTGTTTGAGACTGGCCTATAATTACATACATAGATCTCCTGGAAAATTAAGGTTCTCCCCCCCCCTTTTTTTCTTAGAGCTCTTTTCATTGCCTCATTTAGGAAAGGAGGAACACATCCCACCAGGTAAGGAAGCATCAATAACCTTCCTTAATCATGGTGCCATCCCATCCTGGTCAATTGAATCAAGGAGTTTAAAGCCTTCTTCTCTCCAGACACTATGTCCATATCCTTGAAAGCTATAAGCTGAAAACAAACCTCAAGTAATCAGAGTAGATGTCAAAGTTACATCACTGTGACCTATTCCAATATGGGAGTCCATTTTGAGTCTAATCTGTCATTTTCTGCAAATAATAAGGCAATTTATTCCCAGCAAGTTACCAGCTCTTCTGACCTGCCACTCATCATCTTGAGGAAAAAGATGGTGCATGGTACAGATGAGCAACACTAACCAATTCTGTGCAGATTACCACTGGGACCAAGTCTTTCCTTGTCCCAAGATTTCCCACACTTGTGCTCCAAATGTCTGCCCATCCACTTTACATTAAAAAAAAAAACTGATTTGACTCTGCAAGAGGTGCATCTCCCCAGACCGTCTCTTATTCTATAGATCAGCCAGCGCTGATGTATGGTGTCAGTTAACTGGGACTTACAAAATGACACAGAATGTCATAACACTGAAAATATTAAAGAAGGAGATCTTTGAAGAATGGAGTGTGAGACTAGGCTGAAACTGCCATAACCTAAATATGAAGCAGGCACGTAAGCAGAGAGGACAAAAAGCCAGGAATCTTGTCTATAAGATCCCTTTGGGGAGGTAGATAAGAAGGAAGTAAGCTGTTTGTTAAAGAAACAAAGGAAAATGTCACCTGAACCAGACAAAGGAAGTTGGGCCTGAGCACATGGAAACCCCCACCCCAATCCCATCAACAGCTACCATACTTGTAAATTAACAAGGCAAGAGCAGCTGCCAGTCTTGTGAATCAACAAAGCAAGGACTTTTGGGATTAAAAGGGGTCCCAAAGCCCGCCCACTCCTTGAGTCGCCTTTGGATCCAGACTTGGCGGCTTCCATCCCTCTAGCTAGTGCCTAGTCGGCAGCCTAGTTGGAAGGACGTGGGTAAGTGTGGATGCGCGTGTGTGTGAGTGTGAAAAAGAGCAGCTGTAATTTGCAATCAGTAAAGTTTTGCTCTTACTTTAAATTCACTGGGTCTCCATGTATTACAAAGAACCTGTTGTGCCTCAGTGTTCGGTTGGAAGTGATCTGTGTGTGTCCCTAATTATTTCCCGGCTGTTGACCAGGGCTGTGTGTCTTGTCTGCTCAAGCCACACCTATCTGGAAAACCCAGGTAGAAAGCAAGGGGGGCTGACAAGATCCGCGTGCCTCAACAGGCTGTGAGTGTGTGTGTGAGTGACCATAAGCCGAACCTGGGAGTGTATGTGTAACAGGAGCCAGAAATGAGTAGCTAAAATATCAGCAGCATCAGTAATGATGTGTGATTCTATGGATAGATTATGTCCAAAAGATATTAATGAGGGAATGACAGATGTGGAGCAAATTTTGTCTGACAAGACAGAAAAAGTACCGAAAGTGGGACTACAAATGACAGGCCAAGAGAATGATCTGGAAAAGGATGTTTTATTGGATATAGAAAAGAATCTGGCTGAAGTTTTAAAAATTAAAGGGGAAATACAAATGACTAAACAAGAGAATGACCTGGAAAATGTTTTCTTATTGGATCTACAAAAGAGGCTTGAAAAAGTATGTGCAATGGGATAAAGAAGAATTGAAGAGAAATCAAATCTTATGACAATATTAGAATGACTAAAGATTAAGATTGTTATAAGTAAAAGGAAGGAATATAAAGTTGGTTTATTTGGTCAAGGTGAAATAAGACTTTTTTTTTCCCCCCAAAGTTCTGGCAACCCTTTACGGACTTTTGCTGACACCGGGATTGAAAAGTTGATGTTTTATGGATTTGCTTATAGATAAGGGATGGGTTATGGGATGAAGACATATCTGTTTGTAACCTTATAGGGAGTGAAGAGTTACTAAACGTGTTTATACTTGTTGTAATAAAGGTTGGAAGTCACTTCTTTATATATTTCTTTTCTTTTCTTTTATCTTTATCATATTCTTTTTCTTATTTTTTCTTCTTTCTTGCACTTTTTCTTCTTTCTTACTATTCTTTTTTCTTTCTTTTAAGTTTAGTTTGTATTAGTTTTTACTACCGTAATCAAAATCCTTAATAAAAAATTATATACAGAAACTCTTTCCTGCCAAAATGTCTGGAGGGATGAGAGTTTATCCACCACCAAAAATATTATAGCTTATAGCTCCTTGGTGGGGCAAGGGATTCCATCTCTGTTCAGCTGGTTTTCCTCTGGGTTACTTCTCCCTCCCTCCATGCAAAAGGGAAAACTAAACTCTTGGATATAGAAATGCATATGAGCAGGGTGTCTGTTGTATCATTATGAATTAAAGAAAGAATTACTGCTATTTCTTTGATCCATAATTGAAATACATCAAAACTTTCTGAAAGTAAAACTAAAAGAATTTTACTTTGGGTTTCAGAAGGTTTTTCTGAATTAATTTCCTAGCATGCAGTACATTTGTAAAAAGTTATTTGCTGTATTATCTATAGCCTGGTAAAGGTGGTCTTAGTTTATATAGCAGGCAATGGTGAACTTCTTATTCACTTATATATTAAAAAAAGTTTTTTTATGTACAACTGTGGAAAAAAAACCCTTTAATTGCTGTAGCAGTATTTACTTTTGCTTCCCTGGAAGTAAAAGCCATATATTTTATCCAGGAAACTAATACACAAAAGATAAGCCTCTTTTATAACATAATCATAAACAAAGGAAGGACAAGCACATAGCAATTCTCTCTTGCACAGATTCACCTTTCTCCCCCCCCACACATAAACACACACATCACTGAAAGAGACACAGACCACCAAAAGAATAGGAAGGACACATGGAAGGAGGGCTGACAAAAAGCATTGCTGTCCAAGGTGGACTAGATGAATGTCTCCCATCCTTCCCTGAACTGCTTTAGGACAACTGTTATTATTAAGCCTAGTGTACTTCATAGGGCTGTTGTGAGGACAAAAATGAAGGAGAGTTTTTGTTCCTGGAGGAGACGCTGGATATAAGTGTAAGAAATCAGTAACTTACACTATGTTACTGAAGTTCAAAATTGGACTGATTGGCATTTAAATGACTAACTATGCAAACCTGGCATTTAGAAATAGCAGCTTGAGTGGGCTGAAACACCCCACCATAGTGTGGGTAACTTCGGAACATCTACCGCTTTCCTTTGGGAAGCTGTCAGCTGTTTTCACTTTATCAGAGCAATCACCATTGTGTTGTGTTTGCTTGGTGGCAAGGAAAAGCAGCTGGAAATGGAAGATTTAAGTTAGGGATGAAATCAGGGGGTTTAGAGATTCCTCCTTGTTCACCAGGTGACACAGAAGGAGTCAGAAAAAGTGAATAAGAGATAGGCTGGATAAAGCTAAACTGAGGTAAGAAAGCAACAGTTCTGGTTGAATATATATTGTGTGGCAGGTTATTCATTTTATTGGAATAGACTTGGACGGCCACTGATGTTTTATCCCCATTAGTCTTAGAGATAGAAACCACCAGAACAAATAACCTGAAAGCTTGTTTCCTCCTCCTACATTTCATCCTATGACTGACTGAATGCAAATCCCATGGCTTCAACATCAGCCACCCCCTCCTTAGCTTACCTCATCCATTTCATTCTTTGAAAATAATTCAAACATTTGCACATCATTTGCTGACACTCTGATTGGCTTAATATGGAAATAAGCAGCCTGAGCTTAAAAAGGCTATACAGTGTTTTTTTGTAATATAATATAATCATTCAAAAGTTACAATATAAAGAAAGTGATGCTGTAATTTATAACATTTTCAGATTTCTTGGCATTTCAAAGTTCAGTCAGCATTGCTTCCAACAACATCCCTATTGAGGATGTTCTTTGATCTGTACTTTTTTGTTCTGGCTATTATTTAGTGCTAACATATTCAAAGATTAACTAGGATCATGCATTCATATTTTGCCAAGCTCAAGCAAGAACTGACTATTAAACTAGAGCAACATTTCTATATGAAGAGACAATCTTCAGATCAAAACAACGATGGGCAGTTCTCAATGAAAAGAGTGAAAGTGAACATTAGCACATCAAAGGCACTTGTCTGTAAAAATAAGACATGACACACACTTTAATCTTTTTTGACAATCTATTCATGAATGGAGAGACTTCTGACACAACTGTGAATACATAGCACAAGGGAATCTTTGCCAAAATAATGGAAGCACAGAGCGCTACAACTTTCAAACAATTAATTAAGATCACAGCTTTCAAACACCCCAAATTAAAAATTATTTAATAAAATCAGAAATTTCAGTTTCTTTAATAAAAAATATGCAAAATACTGGTATACTGATACTGACACACACACACACACACACACACACACACTCACTAGAACTTCATTATTTAGATTGCGATAGCTCTGATCCATGGAATCAAAAGCTCAGCAATTGGTTTCCCTTCTGCCTTGCAGGACTGATTATTGTATACCACCAGTAGTGAACACAAGATCCCTCTTGCCTATAGTCTGCCTAGTCACCTCCCAGAAAATTACTGCCCTGTGACTAAAAGTCCTTCAGGTGGGAATCACTTCCTTGCTCATACAACAGCTCTTGCTAGATTAGCATAGGAAGATAACACATTTATTTGTGGTATTAATGTTTTTATTTGAGTCATGGTTGATTGATTGCTTTTATATATTGCTATGTTTTCTTATTTTTAATCATATTGTTATACTTTGATTGTTATATTTCTGCTATCATGGCAGAAAGGAAAATTTATCGGTATGTCTTCCAAATTATTTGTTGTTGGTTCTTCTAGTAATGCAAGTGGTTTTGCTGCATTTATGGCATATACATTGACATCTAATATTTTTTCAAAAGAAATGATAAAGACATTTGTTGCTACCAAGTGTTGTGTTTAAATGGTTACTTTTATATTTAACTGGTACTAGCTAGCAAGTGGAGTGACTTTGCTTTATAATGAAACTCTGTGTAATAGCAGCTTTGGAGATAATTTCTATTTGCATCTACTACAAAAGAAAAATGGAAAATGTAGATTTCCTTTACCAATGCTAGGTGGAGTATACATTTTATAAAACAAACAAACAAACAACATTTAGCATGTACTAAATCTGTAAAAGGAATCAATAACACTTTATATAGAAAAACTCTTGATGAATAAAAAAGATTTTTACCAGGCAAGACTCTCTGGGAAAAGCATTTATAAACCAAAGCATGACAGAAAAGAAAATAACTTCCAAGGTTATTACAGTACCTGCCTTGTCTTAATCAGGGGAAGGACCAGAAGAAGGGCTTTTTAAAATGAGTGTAATGATAACTGAGCAGGTTCACCTGGGAAAACTATTTAGGACTTTCAAGATGAAAGCTTGCACAGAAGCAGATTGGATGCCAACACTGTTATTTTAAAACAGCATGTATTCCAGATTCACAATTCCAGTTAATCATCTAGGTGCTTCATTTTGTTCCAAGATTCCTGAATTGTCATTTAGTGTGGCACCAGAGAATGATCATGAGTAAGTCTCTCTCTGCCCACATCAACCTCAGTGGGAAAGTACTTTGTGCCACTGATGCTATGTGGAACTCCAAAGACAGAGCCAGATATAGAAGCACTCTTTAGATATAGTGATTTCAGTATAGTATTTATGCAATTAACCAACAGTAAGGATTTTCCAATTAAGCCTTCTGAGATGCAGTATCAGCAGAGTTTGACACAATATTTAGTTCTAATATCAATCATCATTATAGAGATTGTTGAATCACTCTGATTGAATCACTTCATTCAGAGTGCTGAATGCAGAATGTAGCCAGGAAATTTTGTACTCATCCTTATATACAAATTTTGAAGATTGAAAGCCTGTAATTTTTGGTCAATAGGAAGAATGAGCCCTGTAGCCTACTGATATACAGTATGCTATTGGTTGGCATTTATAGTGTCATGCAACATACAAGTTTAATATATTATTATTATTATTATTATTATTATTATTATTAGTATGTGTTTGTTTTACAGGGGCGTGGTGGCTCAGCAGGTAAGACGCCAGGCTTGTCGATCGGAAGATCGCAAGTTCGGAGGTTCGAATCCCTAGCCCCGCATGACGGAGTGAGCTCCCGCACTAGCTCCAGCTCTTGCCAACCTAGCAATTCGAAAGCATGCAAATGCAAGTAGATGAATAGGTACCACTTCGGTGGGATGGTAACAGCGTTCCACGTGCGTCATGCCGGCCACATGACCGTGGAAGCGTCTTCGGACAACGCTGGCTCTTTGGCTAACAAACGGAGATGAGCACCGGCCCCTAGAGTCGGACACGGCTGCACAAATGTGCGGGGGGAACCTTTACCTTTACTATGTGTTTGTTTATATTATAGTAAGGATTTTTCATCTGTTCTATTAGAGGCAGAGTTAGCTGAGTTATGATATAATATTTGGTTTAAATGACAGTGTTCTGAGAGGGATTATGTTGATGGAAAAATGTTCTAGTTGGTGGTTTTGAACTCATCCTTAGATACATATTCAGGCAACCAATGCCTTTAAGTTTTCATCCAATGGAAGACATCTTAGACATTGTGGGGATATTGTCTCTTTATAAGGGCCAATGAAATGGTTGGGGTAGGAATCAATATAACACCTGAATCCCAAGGTTGTGCCACCAATTAACTGAGAACTGGCTTGTATTTTTTAAAAAAAAAAAAGGGGGGGGGAGAATTAGTAGAAAACCACCAGATGTAGACCCAGTAGGACATATCAGCAGAATACTTAATTGAGCAGAGTTCTCTCAAGACCATAGTCTCACAATGGAACAGCAAGATAAAAAGGATTATTGGACACTATTGTTCTGGAGTGCCATTTCTGGCCAGAGGGAGCCCAGAATGCTCCTTATTTTTGAGAAGCTATGTGCAGCGAAGCAAATTGATAGACGATTAGAGTGCAGGTGGCATAAATCATGCAGCAAATACAACTGAGCGGAAGTGGGAGTGCATAATCATCTCTGCCACATGGCAGTGGAAGTACTTAAGAGGGCTGACTTCTGTACTCTTACTGCATGCTCAGTGAACTGCCCAGTAGTGCTTTCTTTGGTGATGGATAGCTAATCAAGGTTAGGTTAATCCAAAAGCAACTGACCACTTAGTTAAAAATTCAATGTAGACAGAAATGCTTACGTCCACACCAAATCAATTGGCATAGTTCATACAGAGCATGTTGAGATCATGGAGACATTATCAGATTAGACTCTGGAAAAAACAGAAAATGAAAAAAGATTTTTAAAGAGATTACAAGATGACTTCCAACTTTCAACAACAAGAATATACAGCAATTTCCCCAGTTAAACCCTTAAAAAAAAAGGTAAAGGTACCCCCCGCACATTTGTGCAGTCGTGTCCGACTCTAGGGGCCGGTGCTCATCTCCGTTTGTTAGCCAAAGAGCCAGCGTTGTCCGAAGACGCTTCCACGGTCATGTGGCCGCATGACACGCGCGGAACGCTGTTACCTACCCACCGAAGTGGTACCTATTCATCTACTTGCATTTGCATGCTTTCGAATTGCTAGGTTGGCAAGAGCTGGAGCTAGTGCAGGAGCTCACTCTGCACGCAGGGCTAGGGATTCGAACCTCCGAACTTGCAATCTTCCGATCAACAAGCCTGGCGTCTTACCCACTGAGCCACCACGCCACAGTTAAACCCTTACTCTACAGTATATCCAACCAAGATCACATTGTTTCTATAGGTCAATCCATTAACACATTACAAAACTAAAAAAGCAATTGCTCTTTCCCCTTATATAAAAAGAAATAAACAAATATCTAAACCTCCAAATCTACTTCCCCCCAAAACAGAACTCATTTATTTAATATTTCCTTCCTACCACTATTCTATATTTTTCTAACCACTATAATAATAAAGAAAAAAAAATCAAATTATATTTAAATTTTTTACTTAATAATATTATTATAAATAATAATAATAATAATAATAATAATAATAATAATGGTATAATAATCTTAACCCTATTAAACTATAATCAAACTCTAATTATTATGTCTTATAAATCTTAAAAAACCAAACAAATTTTAAAAAGAATGGGATACATCTTAATCCAAATCATTAAAGAGAATAGAATCATATAAGCCTTCTTACTTTTATGCTTAGTACTACTTAGTACTACTACAATCTTATCACTATTGAACCTTAAAAAATCAAACAAACTTTAAATCATTATGGAAAATTAGAATCATACAGCCTTGAAATAAATCCACATACTTATTCTTAATTTCTTATCCCACCTCAAAGTAAACCAAAACATTTATTTGTCTCCATATTACGCGCAGAACGTTTTTTATAAAATAATCAAGAAACCCAGCTGCCCCTCCTAAAAAGTCAGCAAAAAGTTTCCCACATAGCCAAGGCGCCATCTCCTCAAAACAGAGCCTAAAATAAACAGACCAGTTTTTATCTTGCTAGTCAAATTGTAACTCTTTCATGACCAGCATGTATTTGTTAACTGGCATCTCTTCAGTCTGGATTCTCAGAATCGGAAAGAATACCTCCTCCTTGGTAAATCTCCTCTTCTCCCTTCAGAAAGTTCACAGCCACTTGATACATTTCAAAGATAGTATCCCGAACATCTTGCAAGATAACTTGAAGAGTTTCATGTAGAATTTCTTTAAAATCAGCACACAGCTCTGAAACTGTAGCTTGAATCATGTCAACTGGATTTCTATTTTCTCAGTGGAAACGTTTCGCTCCTTATCCAAGGAGCTTCTTCAGTCTGAGCAAAGTTAGTAAGGGAATCCTAAAATATGTTGCTGTGTGACCTTACACCTGGGGCTAGGTCATGGTTATTTTTGAGATGTTATTTCTAAGTCCCTTTATCATCTAAAGAATGATAAAGATAAAGAATGATAAAGAATGATAAAGGGACTTAGAAATAACATCTCAAAAATAACCATGACCTAGCCCCAGGTGTAAGGTCACACAGCAACATATTTTAGGATTCCCTTACTAACTTTGCTCAGACTGAAGAAGCTCCTTGGATAAGGAGCGAAACGTTTCCACTGAGAAAATAGAAATCCAGTTGACATGATTCAAGCTACAGACAATTCCACCTGGATGACTGAGAACCTTCATAGACATACAGCTCTGAAACTGTTTTCTTAAGGTCGTCCATAGTCCAGGCAGTAAAATCTAGCACCTTCAGTAAATACAGCATCCCAAAAAAATGAATAGAAAACTGGAAACTCAAATCATCAAATTAGATGTGTAGGAAAATGTTAAATCCTTCAAATTGGATACAAAAATAGTAACAGAGAGATGATTATTTATTCTCAGTCCTCCTTAAATTTTGATTGGGAAATAAGCTAGGAGTTGAAAAAAAGTTTTAAAGCTCCTCCGGAAACAGCAATAAGCACCAAGAGATTTGTATCTTCTTGCTGTTAAAAGCCTTTTTTCTCTTTTTTCCTTTTTTGTAGTTTTTATCTTTGCTTCAAACTTAATAAAATTCTTATAAAAAAAAGATTAGACTCTGGAACAGTTTGTTACTGCAGCCTAAGGAATTAGACAAGATGATGGGGTTGGTGGTCAGAACAACTACTTGATCCTTTAACCAGCTTTCCCTAAGCTGGGTGTCCTTAAGATGTTTGCCTGTAGATTTCAACTCCCATAATTTTCAGTAATGCCCATTCTGGCAAGGAAATTCTGGGAGTTGAAATCCACATGTCTGGAGGGCACCTAGGTTGGGGAAGGCTACTTCAGACTCTTGCAAATAAAGGATCGTAAAATCAGAGAGGGTTTAAGTGTGTGGGTCTAGATAGATAGATTAGGTGTCAGCTAGTCAGTTACAGATGTTTCTAGACAAAGCCAATTTGCAGTTCTACTTCTGTGCTCTACAGAGAAAGTGTGATCTACAAATAAAATAAATATAATATACATAAACATAACAATAATAATAATAATAAAGCTCCAGAGTGATATTCACCTATCATTGCCAAGATTAATTTCACTATCTTGACCTAGATCCAATAAATTACTGATCTCAGAAAGTAGTTCATCATCTCCATAGAATGAAATGAAACGGAAAAACAGAAGTGAATTTCATCCAAGATGACACCACACACTTTCCCGCATCTGAAAATCTACTACAAGCCTGGTTAAAAGTTCAACTCTGGATGATGTTAAAATGGTTCGAACATAGCCCTCAACAATGGTCAAGATGTCTAGAGAACATACCTTCCTCATTTTTCTATTGTCTAGCCAGCTAACTGTAAACAAGACTAACATTCTGCTTTCTTTTTTGGAAAGAGACTCTATCAAGATATAAAAGAAAAAAAATTGTATATAGATTTGAACTTTAAAAATCCTCAGTATGGATCAGAACAATCCTCACAATAATCAAATATTTCAATTTTCATTGACACTATCATGCCTCTCTCTGTCAGTAACGACAGTTCATTGCACTCAACGTGATACTGTCACAAAGTCAAAAATAAGAATTTTCGTGATATTGATGGGTTCATGCTAAAAAGACTACAATAAGATTGTTTTTTGGTAGAATGGGAAGCACAATATGACTGTAGGGATTTTTAAAAAATTGTACAAATGTTGGCAAGCAAGTTCTATTTAACAGTTGAAAAAATATTATAGGCCTTTTACAGAGCTCAGGAACATTTAAGAATTTGTTAATTAAACTGCTTGTGGAACAGATGGAATGGTTATTTGGGTATCTAATTACGTTAAGTTGTTCAGAGTTTGCAGATTTTAACAAGCTCAATAAAATGAATGATTACATATCAATCACAATTAGAGATACCAATAAGATAGACTGAATAATAATGGTAACATGTCAAGCATGGAAACACAAAGAACAACAGGCACTGGAAACCCTAATTAGGAATTAAACAACCCATTTTCACCCCTGGGAAAAAAGCTTGAGGATATTTGCACAATTTCTTTCAGTTCATGTACATGGATCAATTTTAGCATTTTCCCTCTCCCATTTTTGTCTATAACCTGAATCTCTAGTTGCAGAAATGAACAGACTGTTTGTCATATTTTTAATCAGCATTGCAAGCACATATCGAGTATGCACCTCATAGACTGGCTTAATCAGCAATAATGGCATTGCCATCTGACTTTGTAAAAGATTATGTTTCAGTCTTAGATCTAAAAAGGCCAGTGACAGTCAATTACCACTTGTATTCTTGTTTATTCTGGTATATATATGGATACTCTCACCTCAGACTTACAGTATCTGCTTTAATAAAAGTTTTGATATCTGGAAATAATATGGATAAGAAAATATGATTAACGGTAATCAGCTCATTTAAGACAGGTAGGTCCAGTTACTTTCTATTTAAATAAATATTTACAATTTTGAAGAATTGTATGGAATTTAATTTAATTTATTCAGTTTAGGTGCCACTCAACTTCAGTCAACTCTGGGTAGCTCACAATGTAACAACAATAAAAATACAATATGAATAATCAAAGATAAAGAAAGAAGGAAAGGAAAGGAAAGGAAAGGAAAGGAAAGGAAAGGAAAGGAAAGGAAAGGAAAGGAAAGGAAAGGGGACAAAAAAAGAATAAGATGATGGACTGGCAACTACACACAAAATACATCCCACAAGGGCTCCATCCACTGTAGCTCAATGCCTGGGAGAACAGCCAGGTCTGTACGGCCTTCTGGAACACCATCAGGGTGGGAGCCACACGGATTTCCAATATAGTTTCTAATTCTATTGTTACAGTTCAGAGTACAGAATATACAATCAAAAACTAAAAATAACTTTACAGCAACAGATTCAGAAAATGGTATGGTTTTTAAAAATTATTCTATAACCCACAGCTCTGAATATCTAATGTCAGAATATTCCTGCATTTCTGTATTCCAGCCATTAAGCAATGTGGCTTTAGAGTAGAGCCAGGTTTGCTACCTTACATGAATGATACGCTGTAGTCGTATGTTGGGACTTACAGCTGGAATTCAACATTGCATTAAGTGATTTCCACCAACATGATCGTTGTGCTTCTTTTCTTCCACCCTGCACATTCTCAAAACTATAACTTCATAGTGCAAGGCTTTCATGAGGCTCTCCCAGACTTTGCCAATTTTTTTTGTGGCAAGCCTTTAGAAACTCTCTCTCTCTTTAAGGCTAGTTATATAAAAAGAAATTTAAAATATCCAAGGCATATTTCAGGTATACAGATAAACTTTGTATTTTGAATTAATTTGCTTATTGGTAGTCCTTGGTTAACCACCACTCATTCAGCGACTGTTTGAAGTTACGACGGCACTGATCAAGTGGTACTTACAACTGGTCCTTGAAGTTCTGGCTGTCCCAGCACCCCCGTGGTCATGTGATCGCCATTTGTGTCCTTCCCTGCCAGCTTCCCACAATAAAAGTCAATGGGGAAGTCGGCAGGGAATGTCACAAGTTGTTCCAGCAAGTTGCTCACACTCCTGCAGTTTTTTCTCCTAAGGACCCTGGCTATGGAGTACGAGATCTCAGGGATCTCATACTCCATAGCATGCGCGCCTGCAGCACATCCCTGCCCACGGCAGCCACCTGCGCACCCTCCCTCGCCCAGCAGCAGCCACTTGCCCACCCACTGGCCTGCTTGCAACGTTCTGATAGCTTCCCCATCGACTTTGCTTATTGGAAGCTGGCAGGAAGTTGCAAGGAGGTCCTCATTTAATGACCTGTGATCTTCGCTTAATGATGGCAATGGGACTGCTGTTGCTAAGTGATGTAGTCACATGATGTCGTGCTTTATGATCACATAACTTAGCAATGGAAATTACGGTCCCAATTACCGTATACCTGTATTTTTTAGTCCGTTCAAGTGTGTCCGATTCTCGGAGACTGCCTGGACAAGTCCCTGCAGTTTTCTTGGTAAGGTTTTTCAGAAGTGGTTTGCCATTGCCTCCTTCCTAGGGCTGAGAGGAAGTGACTGGCCCAAGGTTACCCTGCTGGCTTTGTTCCTAAGGCGGAACTAGAACCCACTGTCTCCTGGTTTCTAGCCTGGTGCCTTAACCACCACACCAAACTGGCTCTCACCTGATTGTTTATGTTGTATTTTTTAAGCTTTCAGTTGCCACAGTTGATGATAAAATGGGTTTGTTTTCTTCAATTTTAAGAAATATTATGCAATGATGGCAAAACATTTATGATAAATGCACTAGCCTATCTAAGATTTTCATGGTTTTCCTCTTGACCACTTGGAAGCACTTGACTGACTACAAGGAGTTAGTACTTTCTAAATGTATTGTCTATTTATTAATTTGCACCAAAACATTTTTATTCTAGAACTGGTTATTTCTGAATGCAGCTTTTAGCATGTCACATAAGACTGAATATGGCCTAGCACTGGCTTAAAAGGGTTAGCCACCCATCACATAGCTGAAACAGAAATCTGACATTCTGGTCCTGGAGCCAGTTATCAAGTTTGCCAAGATTTTCCATTTCATATTATAAAATGTATTATTATGCTTTTGTGCATTCCCCATTGTTCAGATGCAATGTTCATTGCAGTGGCAGACTACTTGCACTACTGCAGATATAAAACGAAGGATTTTAGTATAAATTCACATATTGACCTGAAAGTTGTGTTAGCCAACACTAGCTTTTCTACTCCAAATTAATACTTCATTACTTTGTGGCAGAAGAAGTTTGCAAAGTCTCTTCCTGCCAATCATAACAGAATCATTTTAGATAAGCTTAAACCTGTCATATGTAAGAATTCAAATAATTACCCAAGTCTAACTATATTGTTTAAAACCAGAATTTTAACAAATGTATTTTCATTTTTAATATATTATTTCATTCAATGAAATTTACGGTAAAACATTTCTCATACATTTTAATCCACATTTTGTCTAAGAAGTTATTCTTTAGATTTCCAAAGCTCTGACTGAAGCAAAAGATTTTCAGCCTGAGGGGCTAAAAGTGTGGATGTGGAAGAGGGCTTTTGTTTGAAAAATTAGCAATGCTATGAGTCATTGTGCATTAGTGCTAGAATAGTTTTGCATCTTGTATGAACCCAGACACCATATGTCATGCGAGGACCTATTACTTTATTCGGTGCTGTTGCTGACAGGCAGACACGTGGATATCCCCAATGGAAAGACTGTCTCTTCTCTGTAGTGAGTACAGGAACCCAGTGATCTGAACACATCAGACATTGTAACTAGCAGCAGGAACAGCTGGTAAGCTAGGAAGAAGCAATGGCAATACCGAACTAGAATGTTAATGAGAATGTATGAGCTAAACCACAGTGCTAGTCTCAAAGGGGGAAAAGTCAAATTCGTTTTATGTTACTCATCCATGTAACATATCATTTGGATTTCTTTCGTTTTGAAAAAGTAATATTTCATTCTGATTAAAGCATTAGTTCATATAGTTATGAAACAGGTAATTATTAATGAAGATTCTCAGGATTCCAAGGCATCTTTAGCTTTACTTACTTGCATTTCCCCCTAAAAAAAAAGATAGTACTTTTTGAGCCCATCTTAGCCAAGCAAGAACATATTTTACTTGTTTTCAACATTACGGAACCAACACTATTTGAGCTTAGCTCAAGCAAAGAACAACATGACACTGAGGGCTACTACAAATAGGAATACAATTCAAAATACATTTATGTACTTGTCTGTATATAATGAATATAATTAACCATTTTGAACAGCACTATAAATAAATCCTTGACAATTACTAACCAGAAACTACCTTATTGACCTTACAAAAGGCAAAGGAAAACTACTTTATATATGTGTCTGTGCATGTGTGGGTGTGACTGTTAGCTTCCTGCTTTTTTTTAATGAGTCCACCAGTGTTTTTTCAGTAATTTGAGGTGGAAGAACTTCAACTGTAGCTTCTACTAGAAAAACCAGTAGCTCAGGGACAGAAAAATATTAATTAAAAAACACAACACAACACAACACAACACAGCATATTTCAAGCCAGGGATGTTCTATATGACAAACAAATGTTATAACCACTATGTCACCGAGCAGTGCCTTTAAGAGAAGTTGCAGAACTTCTTGAGTAAACATTGGGAAAATGAAGTGAGGGAGCATTCTTGTCCGCAAGCAGTAGCTAAAGTGCAGGGGTTTACAACACAGAAAAGAACAGCAGGCAAAATAGACAGCAGTGTTTTAGGTGACACAAGCTGGAAAACACTACATTCAACTTGGAGTAGGAAAACATGGATAGAGGTCACACTTGTGGGGGGGGGGGCTGGAAGTGAGTAGAAAATGACAACACCCATTCCTGCCCTCCAGAATGTTGGGGGCCATTCTCATGATGGAGCAACTTGGCAGTGTGAATATGTCATGCTGTAGGAACACCAAAACCCAATGTTTACTCCATTTTGTCTATTAGTCTTCTAAGGGAAAGAGCTGAAAACCAGGAGTAGTTGAAAAAACAAGCCTCCCCATCACACAACTGGCTGCCATGGCCTGGCAGGAATGTATCTCCCAAACACGACGGACTGCAGCAGCCAAGCTCTAACTAATGGTGCCTGACTGATTAATGGGGAAGGGGGTTGTAATATCATGAAGCCTTGCCAGTATTCCCCTGGTGCAAAGTCTCACTGGGTACCAGGCACTTCCCTCATAATCCTCTCTATTATGAGCATGCATGCCCTGCTGCCTTTGCTGTTCTTCCATCTGTACTCCAACAGAAGTAGCAGCAAAAAATGGGCATTTGAGGAGTGAGATTGAGATTTTCCATCTGCTGAAGCCATGCCTTCAACATGTCCCTGAAGTGGAAAAAAAGGCCAACAGAACTAGTATATTTTCCCTTGAATTACCCCTCCTCTGTTTCTGCCGTGTTGGCATAAGCTCAGCAGGACTTCCTATTTTGCAATTACTCCACCTTCACTTCTTCTTTCACCATTGTCTTTGGACTGCTTTACATCCCTGAGAAATTTATTTTGCCTTAGCTCCTGAAATGAAATCAAAATGGTTTCTGCTTAAAAAAAAACATTGTGGCAAGAATTCTTATAATACAAGCTGCCTAATTTAATACCGCATAGTGCAATTTTAGTTTAAAGATGTTTGTTACTTTAAATCCGAGGTAGAGAGTGGGTACTCTTTTCAATGCTATGTCTATAGAAGCAATATGTCTATGAATATGTCTATGAATATGTCTATAGAAGCAATACTATTTAATCACTCAGAGAACAGCCATTTCATAGATAATGATAATAACATGGCATAGATAACATAGATGGCAATACTGTCGTTTTAAAATACTTAATTCCTCATTCTTGAGAATTCATACTTTTCTTTGTTTATAACAAATTTATAGAACAAGAGTGATGGGATGGTTGGACTGAACTGAGGGGTCCCTCTGAGGAACACTGTTGGCACTGGAAAATACTTTATTACTTTTAACAAACTTTCAGTAATTCAAGAAGCATTACCCCATTCTAAATTAGCCTGTTTTGACTTTAGTCACTACATAAACAAATCTAATTAGTTTCATGCTAAAGTCTTGACTTTATCCTGTTCACCATGTAATTCCTGATTGGATAGGATTATCAACATTATTGTTTCTAATGATTATAAAAACACCAGAATGGCACTGAAGCAGCAGCAGCAGCAGCAGATGGAGGAAAACAATAGCAGAAAAACATGAACAATTGCTCAACTTTTTTTTTTCTTTTCTGAAAAGATTTGTGCTTGGAAATGAAGAAGATCCACATACAGCCACATTAAATATGCCTTAATCTCAGTGGAAGACAATGTCACTTCTGGGGGAGAGTTCTGCTATTGGGCCTAGGTTTTCTTTTCCTGGCAGTCTAAACAACCTGCTGTTCTTGCTGAAAGGAATGACAAAGTTTTGGTGCCTAACAGCAAAACTGGATAGTTGATGCACTGTGATTGCAAAATTTCATGGAACTTCTGGATGCCCCAATGTTCTACATGCAATGTAGTGGGCATGGATTACATAAACGTGGGCAGTGATGTCTGCAGTAACTTCCAACTCTGGCCCCAGCTGCTACAGACTCTACTGCCCTGTCTTAGGATCTTATTAGGGTGGTTTGAAAATTACTCTGAAAGTACTACAAAAGGACATTCTCATGGAGGCTTGCCAGCTTAGCAGAGACTCTTCAGGTAGCTCATGGCAACTGATTTCTAAAGGCATTGTAATTGTGAAGCAAATTATAGGTAATTCTAATCATGTGGTTGATTCCCTTGAGTGCAGTATTTTCCTTTAACCAACAATGAGAGTAGGCTCACTATCTGGAGCACCACATTTTTCTACTTTTGCCTCAAGAGGAAAATAAATTTCTCTCTCTCATTCTCCTTTCAGCACATCAACAATCTGTACCTTTTAGTCGTCCAGAGAAAGAATCCAGGCAATGGATTCAGCCAAGATAGCAGTGACTGGATATGTGATTGGGCTGGATTAGATAGCTGAGATGGATTGGTTGGGGATTGCATGGGAATGAATGGGAGGAATGCCAAAGATGAGAGAAACGTAAGCAGAAAAAAGGGAAAGAGAATATAAAGAGAAGGAGTGGAGGAAGAGTACAGGTGATAGAGATGCTGGACAGAGTTGTAAGAGTGAAGAGAATGAGAGCTGGATGAGGAGAGAAAAGTCACAAGATGACAATGTATAAGGAGTCAGAACATGTGGGATGGTGAGGACTATCAGGAGAGCTGGGAAGAAAACAGGGTGAGATTAAAGTATCCTTGCCAACTGCTGGAGGGGAGGAATGATTGGAGAGAGCTAACAGTGGGAAGGGTGATGGTGATTTTGTTTGTAATTTTATTTTCCTGCTCAGCTTGAAGAGGGGCCACCATTTGGGGGGAAAATTGCTGCAGGATGAAGCAGAGTGACAGTCTTGGCTAGTATGGGACTGAGGCCATGAGAGTCAACAGTGTGGGTCATCCATTATTATTATTATTATTATTATTATTATTATTATTATTATTATTATTTAAATTTCTATGACAGCCCATCTCCCCCTCAAGGAGGGACTCTGGGTGGTTTATAACCATAACAACATCATTAAAATACAATAAAAATAACAATAAAAATATAAATACAATAAAATCCAAGTGGCAAGTGCCTGTTTGGAGCCCTGAACCATTGTCAGAGGTTCCATGCGTGGGCTTTGACATCACAGGACCTGGCTAAACAACGTAAGAATTACATAATTCTACCAATCTTCCTTGGAGGTTGGAGGGAAGTATTACCATGTGATGAAGACAAGGAGACCCACTCTTGGAGAATGGGGGGAGGGTATTCTGGACTCACTTGTAATTCAGTGAGGAGGGTACAACTGGGGGGAGAAAAAGGAAAAAGGGAGTGTAATTGGGATGATGGGTGAGGATGAGAAGATAGACTCTGAGGGAGATGATAGAATGGACATGGCAGACACTGAGTCTAAGAGGTGGTACAGATGAAGAAGGGGTATAATAGGAATGAATATAGGATGGAAGGTCTAGTTGGAACAGCCAAGGCTGGAAGAGCAGTGTCAGAGATAGATTAGGATGTGCTACACTGTTTAAGGCAAACAAATTGGTATAGTAACAAGTCAAGAAAGATAATGGTGTGAGAAGCTGGACAGGCCATTCCAGAGGAAGGGGCATGACTATTTGGTGCCTATCTCGTCTTCTTGCCCAAATATTTCAATGCAGCAGCGGCAATGGCATCAGACTACTGCTATTAAATGCTACGTTTGTGTGAAATAAGATGAAGTGTGTCCACAATTTGGCCATGACTCAGTGTGCAGACCTAATTACCAAGACCTTACTGGGAGAAGGTGGCATTTGTCCTCTTTCAAATACTCTTAGTTTTGGCTTCTGTATCAGCCATAATTCCAGGGTAGGGAAGTAGGATATTACTGTCTGGGATGATCTTGCAATGACCAGGGATTATGCCCTAGAGATGACAGGGTGCTAGGGGACTTTAATTTTATGTTCTGGGGAAAAGGATTCTGGAAAAATTCAGGAGTTATGGCTCCCATGACAACCATGGGTTTGTCCCAGCTAATCTCAGGTCCAGTACACATAGAGCCCATATTTCTGATCTAGTGTTCTCTCAAAGCAGTTGATAGATTATTGGAAATTGGAGGCCATAAAGGCAAGCCTTTTGCCATGATCAGATTCCCCTTTTTATTATGATAATCATCACTACCAAGACTCTCTGCAAGTTGGGAGGATTTATTAAGATACTCCATCCCAGATGCCTGGTGGAGCCTGATGAGTTCCAGTAGGTGCTTGGGGATATTCCAAGCAATCTGGCAAGCAGGCCTGTAGAGTGCATGGTTGATCTCTGGAATGCAAAGGTGACCAGCATGAGAAATTTGGGAGCCTGGCAGCCTGCCTGCACTTACAACTGCATGGGAGCTTCAATTCCCTCCACCCACCTATCTCTTTCCCCCATCTCTGTCCTTTTGGCCACCCTGTAGTGGCACTCTGATTTGGAGAAAGGTGGGTGTGGCTTTCTCGCGAGGTTTTGGAAGGACTCAGAAGCCTTCTGAAGCATCATGAGAACGGCGTGCATGGCCTGGTGTGGCAAGCAGCTACCAGCACATAGGGCCAGGCATGCCTGTCAGCAGGAGGAGGAAGAAGACGGCAAAGGTGTGCAGGGTGGTGGTGGGCAGCTGGGGTTTGTGCTGTGGTGGCTGGCTGCAGTGTGGGGCTCGAGGCGGCACACCTCGGTGGTGCCAGTGGTGCTCGGGCTGAAGTAGAGGCTCAGGGGCAGTGGTGGCTGGCTGAGACTGATGAGCGCCACAGGCCTCTACTTCAGCACCAGCACTGCTGGCGCCACCAAGGAGTGCCACTGTGCAGAGCAGCCAAAAGGGCAGAGATGGGGGGGGAGATAAGTGGGTGGGGGGAATTCAAGAGGAGGCAGTCCCTTACCTTACCGAGGCTCAGGGCTGGGAGGGACCAAGTCATGAATGGCTTGGATTGGGGTGGGTCCTCAACTAACAACCAGTGGGATTTAGTTAATGATGGCAGTGGGGACTGCCAGGATTTCCACTGCTAAGTGATGCGGTCACATGATATCGCACTTTACGACCATACTGCTTAGTGATGGAAATTCTGGTCCCAATTACCGTAGTTAACCAAGAACTACCTGTATGTTTTTATATTATGCCCCTGCTTTATGGAAAACCTTATTTGTGGAAATCTGAATGCTACCCTCCCTTATAGTTTTCTGGAACAGCTCAGTCAAGACAGGTCTTCCAATGAGTTTTTGATTGTTGTGGAAAAAGATGGTTGAGGAATGAAATCTCTCTTGAGGCCAGGTTTTATGAATTTATGCTGTTGCAAACTACTGGAAGTCAGCATGAAGTTGGTGGTATAACAAACAAGTACACAAATAAATAAATGTGAATTTTACACAAAACGATTAAGAGAATAAGGACTGCATGTTTTGTCATCTAACTCAAGTTTGACATGGGGCATAATTCTCAAAAGCTGAGAATCTGGGCTAGATCATAATCTTTCTAATAATGGGCTGAAGGCTGAAGCTTCTTTAGTATAATGTAGAAACAACTATTCACTTGATAAGTGATGTTTAACACTGCCCAATATTAATGAAACTTCAAAATATACTCAATCAGAATATTTAAAAAATCGCTCAAATTCCCCATAAACAGTCCTAAAACTTGGAAAATCTACTTAATTATTAGTGACTAAAGAAAAGAAAATCAAACACGCTATCAACAATAGCCAATGGTTTTATGGATAAAAAGGAAGGCACAGAAAAAAAGATAGATAGTACAGTGGGAGTTATTCTAATAGAACACAAACTTTAATATATCAAACAACACAGGCTATGAAATCTTTCTTCCATATTTTTTCTTTAATTCCAAAATTTAGAATTTTTAAATATATACAGAAACATAATCTTGTGGGGCAACAACATGGTACCATAATTTCAGAATTAAGAACATGTAACTAAGGAGAAGAACCTAAATAAATTCTGTGAAGTTTGTAGTTAGGCTATACGAGATTCCAAAGTCTGAAATGGAACAGAACTTAAAACAAGGGCAGCTAATGTGTATAATAGTTAACCATCTTCATATCTTAAAGCATTCATAGTACGTATGAAATGTATTAATTCTTTGTAAATCTACAGCACTCACAAAGAATAATCCAATGTTAATACTGCTCTGAAAGCCCCACGTCATTACAGGTTGGAACAGATTACAGCTATTGATTATTGCCTAGAGAATGTTCTTTCTGTGAGAAGGCAGGCACATGGAAGTGACAGTCAGCTGAGCTATTGATCTACTTCAACAAAGAAACTGCACTCCAAAAGAAGGACAGTACTCTTTCACACTATTTATTAAACCTTCAATAATACTTATCAAGACACTACAGAGACTGGTATGATAGCACTGAGCAATCTTAAGCCTAGTAGCTTATAAGCATCATTCAGAGTTTTGGATGACAAATTATATTTCTTTCCCTTTGGCAAGATAAAGCTAATAATTTTGGAAGGAAAAAAAAAAGAGAGGCCATTTTCAATTTGCTGCATGGGAAAGGCGAATGCAAAAATTTTATCACTACTGACAAAATTTCACAACTGTTTTCTCAAAAGGATGCTTAAGTTTTATTGACTCACTGTGTTAATTTATTTTTGCCATATACACTGTAATTCACATCTCAGAATTTCAATCAACACATTCCTTGGACCACAAAAGTCCACATGGTCCATCTATTTTAATAGCCAAAACTTCTAGAGGAACCAAACTATCTCCCCCCCATTGTATATATCATAATGAATGATACCTTATTTTGCAATACTGTAATTTCAAATACCTTCTTCACAACAGCAAACCCAGATGCTGAGTGCCAATGGAACTATAGCCAAAACTGGCACACTGACAAATAAGAGGGAGATAATTGTATGTTCAGGAGAACCAAGATGTTGGCAGTAATATTCACCTTCCAAAGTAAAAAGAAACCATTAAAGGGGCAAAACAAAACAAAACAAACAAATAAGCCCCATCCAGTGAGGACTGAGCATGCTCAGTAGCTATGGAACACTGAGTGACACCTGGAAAATAAAGACACAAAATGGATTGGGGGTGGGATGTGGAATACTGTGTTTGGATGGAATGGTAAAGCTGAAACTCTTAATAAGGTCATTCTCTTTTAGGAACTAGGATTTTTTTTTCTTCCTAGCGTTTTTCCCGCAGGTGCAGGGTCCGCTTTTTCAGATCAACCGAATGTTGATCCATTAGTTGTGACAAGAATTGACCGACCGGCTTGTCACATGAGCCTGATGCTGTGGGCTGAGAGAGAGTGACTGGCCCAAAGTCACCCAGCCGGCTTTCATGCCTAAGGTAGGACTAGAACTCAGTCTCCTGGTTTCTAGTCTGGAGCCTTAACCACTAGACCAAACTGAGTCCCTTCTTTTAGGAACTTGGATGCCCTGTAATATTTCACTCCTAGTCTCATTGGTTAATCAGTACTGTTCAAATAAAGACCTCCTTTAACTTTGTTAAAAGGAACAACAATGTAGGCTGAAATTCTACTCTGAATCTACTGTCCATAAAAAGACTAGCACCACAACAAGGTTCCAAAGGCCCTGCCTTCTAACTGATTCAGTCTGATAAAATTCAAATATTCCTGTTCATGTGGGGAAAATAATTGTTATTTGACTGAAGGAAATAATTACAATATTATTTTAAACACAGGAACTTCATCTGGATATCATGCTAGGCTAAGAATTATGAAGTCATAAATTAGTCTAACTGCTCTGAGGGGCTGTGCACTCCTTGTACCCCATTCTTCCATCTCTTCCTGCATACACAGGACCTTGGAAGTTTCCACTTCTAAGATTAACTATAGCTTGCCATTCTCAAGCCCCTGTTGAAAACTTACTTCCCCTCTCTTATTTTATGTTGAATTACCTACTCAAGGCCTATTTCAGTCCTGCCTACTCCAGAGAGGTCATCTCATTCTCAGCCAGATGCTTTCTGTTATTTTGGAAAGCTTATTTTTAAAAAAATAAAAGTGCAGTGCCTGGGTGAAAAAGATTACTTACATTTCTGCAGAGCAGTATTAGAAACAGCCTCCAGGCTCAGGAACATCAATATGAATTGCAGTTAAGTGTCTGTTTTCTGTTGTGGCAAAGGGATCCATATCACAAATCTTTTTGTGAAACTTTGAAATACTTAGGATCCATTTACCATTCAATTCTTGAATGGCTCTCTTGCTCCACTCTCCATGTTATAGACAGTTTCCTTGCTGGTGTTGTGCTTTGATGGACAAGAGATAACCTTCTGTCTATTCAGGTTTCCTTGTTCAAGGAATTTGATTTCATTTTGTCCTGATGATTGACATAAGGCTCCACAGACATACTCTATGTCTGAAGGAAGACAACTCAGAACTGACTTTAATGGAACTTTAAACAAATTCAACTCTTCAAAGCCAGACAAATTACGTCCCATGATTTTGAAGGAGCTGACATGATTACTAGGTAATCTTTGGGAAAACCTAGAGAATAGATGAAGTGCCAGAAAATTGCAGAAGAGTGAACATACTTCCAATATTAAAAAAAAACAGAAGAGGAAGGACCCAGGAAATTATGGACCAGTTAACTTAATAACTGTGCTGGTTGAAGTATTAGAAGAGATTATCAAGCAGCATGTCTGCAGGCACTTAGAAAAGACCGCAACCATTACCAGGAGCCAGCATGAATCTGTCAAGAAACTATGCCAGAGCAATTTTATCTCTTTTTATGACAGAATGAATACTTTGGTAGACCAAGGGAATGTTGTAGATATAGAATACCTTGATCTCAATAAAATTACTGACCACCTTTGTCATACTATCCTTGTGGACAACATGGATAAAAGTGGGCTAGGGAAATTGTGGTCCATTGGATTTTCAACTGCTTGAATAATCATGTTCAAAGTATCTTATAAATGGCTCTACAGTTCTGTCTTCAGTCCAGTGTTATTTGACATTACACTTTTCCCAGGAAAGTGACATGGCTACATATGCATGTACACACAGAGACAACTGGGAGTACTGAAATGGCTTTGCACACAGATTCATATAGAAAGAGTCAGGCAGAGCTGTTGAAGCTCTCTGCTTGGATCCAGAAAAACATGTGGCTGCTTTAACAGTTTGAAATGTTATTCGCAGAACATAAGCAATCTATGCAATGCAGCAGCTAAAAAGGTCAATGCAATTTTGTGCTATATTAACAGAAGCACAGTATCCAGATCATGGGGGATAACAGTCCTACATACTCAGTTACAACACATTTGTATCTAGTTCTAGGTACCAGAATAAAAGCAACATGGAAAAGCTAGAGCAGGTTCAGAAGAGAACTACCAGGGTAATAAGGGATATACAAATCAAACCCTTTGAGAAGTGATTAAAGGAGATGAGCCTGTTTAACCTGAAAATTAGAAGATTGTAAATTGCCATCATATTGTCCCTCAAACAGCTAAACAGTTTTCATGTACAAGAGGAGGCTGGTTCCTTGTTGAAATTGAAGGCATACAAAGCTCCAACAGCTTGAAATTAAAATACAAGATTAAGGCTGAATATTAGGAGGAATTCCCTGATGGTAGGAGCTGCTGTTTTTTTTAGACTAGCAATGGACTCCCTCTCACTGGAGGTTTTCAAGTGGGCTGGATGACCACCAGGGATGGTTTTGTGGATTCCTGAACTGAGGAGGACTAGATGACTTTCAAGGTCCCTTCCAACTCATTTCTATGATTTGATCATGACATATTGTCCAAATACATGATCTTTAATAGTCACTACAGCTAACCTAATGGCTCAAAATTCCAGCCATTTCTGGAATTTATGTATGTGCCAGTGTAGAGAATCAAAGATAACCTTGGAGAAACAATGCAATGGATGTTAGAAAAACATAATTTAAATCCAGGAGAGGAAGAAGACATTAGAAAGAAATTCAAAGTAGCTCTCCCTTAACTTTCTTGATTATAAGAGGGAAGGAAGGAATATGCTGTTAGGTTTTCAAGATTTTATTTTATTTATTTATTTATTTTATTCGATTTATCACCGCCCAACTCCCTCAAAGGGACTCCAAAGATTCCATTACTGTAGCCTGTATTAATAAAGTAGAGTTCCAGTCATTCCAATTGAAGAGAATATTTGTAGCTCAGGGTTGAACTGTGGAGTCCACAATCATCACCCCAGATATGCAAAGATTAACACCAGGATTAGCACCAGAGGAACAATCAAACAGCACAATATACCCTAATCAAGGAACTATTAACTCAGTCAATCAACCAAGTAGCAAACAACAGCCCAATCAAGGAACTACTAAGGAAAGAACAACATCTCCACCAACACAAGCAGGACAAGCCATGGTATATAAACAGAGAGCAAGTCCTACCCCCTTTTCGCACTGAAGATGTTGCCTAGCCTGGCAATGAAACGTCTGCAAGAAAACAACAAGGCTCAGAGAGCACCAAGGACTCCACAGTTCCAGTCATTCTTTTGGAGTCTTGTTTTCTGACCTGGCCTACCTTTAAGAGCTAATAGCTAAAGGTCTGGATCATATTGTTTCAGAGGAAGATTTACCATTCAAAGAGTTTGGCATCCAGCTGTAATCATCATCCACTTGTGATCTATAGTGACCAAATGTAAACACCACTGTAGCTCCTGCATTGTCTATGATTATAGCTGGATTTGAAGAGAACAGTGATCTATTTTTTCTGATAGGGAAGAAGACATCAAGTCATCAGGACAATGGCTGTTCACGAGACAAGGCATCAGATGCTATAGATTCAAAGAAGTGCTCACTGAGTTGGAGGAATCTAGGCCAAGAATCTTGTCCCTTCTCTCTTGTTTGAGCAAAACTCTAAACCAAAAACTGTCCAGAATTATTTCTAAGTGATCCACTTGTTGGGAAAATTTGAGGAAAACCTTCTTTATATTTATCATAAAATCATAGATTTCAATGCTTACATAATGAACTGGACCCTAACAAGACATAGTTGTTCAGAAAAAGCTTTGATTAGAATATTAATCAAATATGGATTAAGAAAATTTCCCTACAATAACAGATATGCCCCCAAGGCATCTACCTAATGACCAGATGGGCTGATATCAGGCCAAACACATGCCCATATACTGTCAGTTATGTTAGCAAATACAGAGGAAGCTTCAATTTCAGATTGGAACATGAGTCTGAAACTCCAAAGGTCTATGGAAGCTAGCAAATCCTCTTTCTGAATTGCTGCTAAAATGGGCTATGTTTTCCATCTTGAAAGGTGTCTACTGAGGTGTCTATCAAGCTATTTTATATTTTACCCTGCTTTTCCTATAAAATAATGTAATTCAGCAAAGTATCACCGTATAATACAACGTTCCTCATCTTCCACTTGGGCTATATGATTCAAATAAAAATATGGAAAATGTTCCGCTTAATGGGATCAAAGCAAGCATTTGAAAGAATTTTAGTCACTGTCAACTCTGAGCCGTGCCACATTAGGCTTCACATCAAAACCATTATCCTCTTCCTAGGACCCAAACTTTTCCAGCCCTCAGCACCAATGGATGTGTCTTCATCCTTGAAGTGAAAGACTGAGCAGGAATGTCCAATGTCCTGCACACTTTCTCTGCCCTGCTAGTGAAGGAGGGAAAGCAAATGAAATGATTTTGTTTTACAAGTACCAGGGCCCAGCAGTGTTCAGGCATTTGGCTTGCTACGTGGATTTCAGAATCCCATGCCAGGTTCTGGGGCACTGAACTAGATGTTGGAGCTACATCATTCAGTCCTGTCAGTTATTAGGGGATACAAACAGGAGTATGTTAATTGAAAAACTCCCAATGATGTTATGAGCCTTTTGGCTCTTAACCAGAGACTATCTACGTCTACGTCTACGTCTACATCTACATTCAGGAGCAGAAATATTGGAACAAGTATAACTGTTTTGGCAGTTGGCCTCTGTACACCACCACATTGAAGTTGAAAGGAAACACACCCAGATGGGAGCGAAGTCAGGACTTTCAGCTGTAATTCAAGGGGTTTGACAAAAGTGGGGTACTAACCATTCAGGAAGTACAGCCAGTGGCATACACACACACCCATCGTTGGTGGCTCATAAGTAATGGAACAAAGCAACATCATTACAAACATAAGGATCGCCTTGAATACCTGGATGAAAATCCTTTGCAGTCAATGACTGCCTGAAGTCTAGAACCCATGGGCATGACCAAATGCTGAGTTTCCTCCCTCAAGATGCTTTGCCAGGCCTTTACTGCAGCTGCCTTCAGCTGCTGCTTGTTTGTGGGTCTTTCTGCCTTCAGTCTTGTCTTCAGTAAGTGAAAAGCATGCTCTATTGGGTGCTGCAGATCCTGATAGAACTGATCTACTTCTGCTTCTTCAGCATCTGTGGTTGGGGCGTATATTTGGATCACTGTGATGTTTAATGGCTTACCATGAATTCGAATTGAGATCATTCTATCGTTTTTTGGATTGTATCCAAGCACTGCTTTAGCATTTTGACCATCTTCCGATCTGGGAGTCCCATCTTCCGATGGGATACTGACATATCTCTGGTTGTACTGATCCATTTAGTTTTCACAGCAAGAATACTGGGGTGGGTTGCTGTTACCATCCCCAGGGATCGTATTTAGTCTGACCTCTCTGCCATGACCTTCCCGTCTTGGATGTCCCTTCACGGTTTAGCTCATGGCGTCATTGAGGTGCTCAAGCTTCAGCACCACAACAAGGTAACAATCTCCTTTGCTGGAGATATCTATATCTATATCTATCAAACATACAAACAATAAAAAGTGATATGAAACTTACATTGTTACATTGTCATGTAAACATAAAGTGATTCATATACTACATAAGAGAAACAAATTTGCATTGACATGTTGAGAATTTTGCCTTTTTCTCCCCTTCCACACATCATCTCTCTCTCTCTCTCTCTTCAATATCAACTTACCAGTTTTGAAGAAACTTTGCAATCTTGAATGCAGCTATGTTTTTGCACTCTTCATCCTAAATGTACCAGGAAGTTTAAACAGCTATGTTTTTGCACTCTTCATCCTAAATGTACCAGGAAGTTTAAACATGAATGAATCTAAAAATGCTGCTATTATTAGAGAGGTTGAGATATGCCATGTTTTTCAGCACAAAATGTACTTCAAAGATAGGTGAAATTAGCAATCCTGACACAGAAACAAATAAAAAAGGATACAAGCTCTGATAGAGAGTTATAAGAGACTTCACAGCTCTGCTGGCATTGATACATGTGGCCCGTATAAGACTTGGCAACAGTTTTGCAGTCACAATTGCTCCGTTAAACAAAGGACCAAAAAATGGGACCTGTCAATAAACAAACAACATGATATCAAGCATTAAAGGAGAAGTGAAAAAAAATATTGCTGTGGAAGAATGGGTATTATATTGGAGTTTTTAGCAGCAAAGGTATAAAACCTATGTGCATACATACTACTGTAAACGATTAATTTTCATATTTTAGGTGCAGATCTTTGCTAAACTTGGCTACTATTACATAAACCAACCAATATTTAAAGCATTTAAAAATAATCTTTAATAACTCAGTCTGAACAGAGTTGCCTCTATGTATTAGTTTTAAAACAAAATCATCATATCAGAAACAACAAAACTATAATTATATACTAGGATAGCTACATATTCCATCAAATAAGAAAATATGAATTCTCTATTTAGATACAGGTACAACCCCTAATAATAATTGTCAAGCTTTGACAAATAACATGCACGTTGGTTCAATGAGAAAAATGTATAAGATTGCAGTTTCCTGTAATTGAAGACAGCCCCTTCCCTCCTCAGCTTTCCTATAATATTCCATAATATATTTTGGGGGGATTTTTCTTTGCTGCCTTTGAAACTAAAGCAACCCTATTTTATGGCATACATTACAAGAGTTTTTTGCTGAAAGTTTCCATCCTCAAAATGATAAGAAAGTCTGCTGCCAAATGTTGCCAAGTGAGATCAGTCTTTGTTCTTTTAAAATAAACTGCCCTGTTTTTTGGGTTCTTCCATCAATATTCATAATATGTGAAAATGACCTTTTAGATGGGTTTTGTAATGAATTTAATGGGATAGGATATTTAGGGCTTCCAATATTAGTGCTTCTAGCATGCCAATGTACAGCCATTTGTTTTTTCTTCAACATGTGCTTTCTGTTTGCATGTGTATGTGTTTATGTGGAAAGCAAAACACAAAACCTGTGGTGACAAACCACCTGAGAATTACAAGTGGAAGATTGTGGTGTCAAAACTGTCCTCCATATTCTAGGAATGAAGTTACAGATAACTATGAGATTTCAGTTTTAAAAATGATCAAATAAAATGTACCATGTTTAATAAAAACTATACTGTAGTACACTAAAACATATAGGGAAAATATGAGTGTGTCCCATAGATCTTCAAAAAATTTTGTGACTGTAAAAAATATTACCTTCATTTACACTTTTGCTTTATTCTGTAATTATTGAGCAAAACTAAACAGTGCTATGACTCAATTAAAATACAGCCAAGTTTAAGTAAACCATTTTAGTTCAGAGACCTATCTTCCACAGTAAACAATATAGTTTAAAAAGCTTGTGAATGAGAAAAATTATTGTACCAAATGGCTGAGCATTAATCTCCAATGACTAGCTGCAATCTAACGAGGCATCTGTGTCCCAGGGACCTCTCAGTGTGTCCCTGGCGGTATGCACACTGTATGAGTCTGTATGGCATTCTTTGTCTGCTTTTACAGGCAGCTTTTCGCCTCATTGTTTAGAATATCTTAATGCATCTGTGATGTGTGGAATGCATTCATACTAAAAGACTTACTATTGTTTTCTCTCAGAGGCTTTGTTGAGCAAAAGACTGAATCATAGTTCCCAATAATTATATTGGTTAATTAAAAAAACAAAAAAGTTTGTCAATCATTGCATGGTTGCCAAGCAGGAGGATAAAAAATGAAAACAATAAAGCTGTAGCAATATAACAAAAGTAACAGCTATCGGATCAGAGATTCTTATATCGTGAACCTATTAATACAAAATTGGTAAATGTTAATGTTACTCCAGGTGTCTCTACTTAGATGCAAAAAAAGGGCTAATATTATGAATGTAAAAGGCCAAACGTTACCATGGATCCTGAAGCCTGAAAAAGAAGTGACAGCTATTTCATTTGATTAGAGAACTCAATTTAAATACCAAGGATTGCAACCAACTAGTCATTTATCTCTACAAGATACTTTCATTCATTCCATGGTCAGTAGCTGATCGACAAACAGTCGGTCAGATTTGCCCCTGAAATGTGTTGAATAGTTGATTGTATCGTAATAGTTACATTTTTAATGGAATACTAATTTCCATTTTGATCTTTTTCTTTCCACCATACGGTTTTTTAGTACACAATGCATAACTTAAACAAACAAGCTTCCTCTCGTCACATATTTTGCAAGGGTATTTCTAGATTGCACTTAATAGTTGCTTTAAGTAGACCTTTGTATAGAAAGAAATCTACAAACTGAACAACAACCATCTTCTTTAATAGAAACATTATGAAAGACATGGCATTAGAGGGGGAGAATCTAACATTGAAATATTCTCTTCCAACCTGGTTCCTTCCAAGACAGAGGAAGGCAAGGCAACGCACTGCCATGTCATCCTTTGGCCCACAATTCTCAGCTGCCCGACCGACCCCCCGAGACGAGCCCATGAAACTAGGGGGCAGAAGACCACGGCTGACCCTGGCAGAGAAGGATTGGAGCAGGCGAGCCGGCCTGTGCTTGTACTGCGGGGAACCTGGGCACCTTGAGGCAAATTGCCCCACCAAGGCCAAAATCACCCCCTTGTCAGGAAATGGACTCAGCCCAGCCTAAAAGGGCAATTAGGCTGGGTCACGTTGGCGGCTAGCCAATCTACTGAGCCCCGTCCCACATTCAGGCATTTGGTGGTGGTGGTCACCTTGCAAGTTCCCGGGGGCCCTGTACTCGAGACCCAAGCCATGATCAACTCAGGGGCCACTGCCAATTTCATGGATGAGGGGTTTGCCAAACAGCGGGGCATACCTCAGCATGAGGTGAAGCCTACGCTGGTCCTTGAGACCATTGATGGCCAGACCCTCCGCCCTGGTCCCTTGTCCTCCACCACGCAACGTCTGCTCATGCGAATTGGCGAACACCAGGAGTGGCTGGAATTCTACGTGGTTGCCACGCCGCACTTCCCAGTGGTACTGGGGTTGGAGTGGCTCCAAGCACACGAGCCACAGATTGCGTGGTCTTCCGAGAGGGTCGAATTCTCCAGCCCTCAGTGTGCGGAACACGTGCCCAAAGTTCTTGCTGCCGGACAATTTGTCGCACCCAATCCGCCGCTGCCTCCACAGCTCCGAGAATTCGCAGACGTCTTCAATGAGAAAGAAGCAGACCAGCTACCACCCTATCCTATGACTGCCCCATCGACTGGTGCCGGGCTCCCGACTCCCAGTGGGCCAGATTTACTCTCTTTCAGAGCCAGAACGAGCAGCACTCAGACTTTCTTGACACCAACTTGAAGAGGAGGTTCATCAGGCCTTCCACTTCTCCGGTAGCAGCTCCCGTGCTGTTTGTGAAGAAGTTGGGGGAGTTGCAGTTGTGTTGTGACTACCGGCATCACTATCAAGAACCGGTACTCTTGCTGCTGATTTCAGAGCTCCTCGAACGGCTTTGAGACGCCTGGATCTTCACCAAATTGGTGCTAAATCCGTACTGCATCCTGGAGTGAACCGTGATCCCATTGCCGCGCCAGATTTCCTGATCGGACCTTGCCCTGCTTCCATGCCAGAGCCTTGCCTTGTAACCCAGCCAAGCCTCGTGGCAGAACCTTGCCTCGCCGTCCAGCCGAGTTTTGTGCCGGAGCCTTGCCTTGCCACACCAAGCCTCGTGCCAGAACCCTGCCTTGCAGCACCGCTGTGCTTCATGCCAGAACCCAGCCTTGCCGCCGCGCCCCCTTCCACATCAGGATCTTGCCCTGCCTTCGCGCCCAGCCTCGAGCCGGTACCTCACCTTGCAGCCTCCGCCTCCAGCTGGAACCTTGCCTTGCAGCCGCTGCGCCAACCCCGCACCAGAATCTTGCCTTGCCTTCACACCAAACCTTGAGCCGTTATCTTGCCCTGCAGTCGCTGCGCCTAGCCTTGTGCCGGAATCGCATCCTGTAGCCACGCCAAGCCTCATGCTGAGATTGTTCCTTGCTGCAGCGCCAAGCCTTGTGCTGGAGCCTCGCACCGCAGCCGCACCAAGCCTTGTGCCAGAGTCGCATCCCACAGCCATGCCAAGCCTCGTGCCGAGATCGCCGCTCACCGCAGTGCCGAACCTCGCACTGGGACCTTGCATCGCAGCCACGTGGTGGCTGCCTGTGTGTGCGCCAACTGGGAACGGATCACCGCTTGCTATCCAAACTCTGTGAGCTCCCTGTGTTGTATTGTTTTTCCCAGATATAGTTTGTGTGTCTTGATTGTAAATAAAAGCCTTATTCCACACCTTCCTGCTTCGGGTCTTAGTTGGAACAGGACATAATCAAGTTATACCTCTGTATTTTAATTACGTAAAAGAGGATCTGGAAACCTGCTGCTTGAAAAACAGGGCAAGAAGTTCAATTTAAAAACCCAAGTGATAATAAACAGATAAATAAACTGATCTAAAAGTGTCATGTAAATGCATTTTAATGAAAGAGATTTCATTATAGAGTGACAAAATAGATGCTAGAAAATTAACAAATCACAAAACATAAGTTTATATGACAGACATTACTACTCTTCATTCTGATGCAAACTTCTAACTGCAAATGTCTGCAAATTCTCAACACGTCATCTGCTTCTGAATCTGAACTCCTTTTCTTTTTTTCTATGGGTGCTCCAGTGCCTCAGGGTAACAGCAAGAACTGTCCCAGAAGGCTGACTCAGTTTGCCTTTCTGACATCATCTTAAAGTGCATTTATTAAGCAGCTGAACATTTTCCCCACACCAAACAGTGCCACGGGGCGACTTTAATAAGTACACACTGAAAAATCTGTGTAAACTGTGAAAAATTACAGCAACTGAACAGGTGAAAATTAGATTCATCATTTTTGCTATAGGATATGATTGAAGGCACTAGAGAATAAGGTAAGAGAATGTAAAATAAGAACACATGCCTATTCAAAGATTGCAATGGTGATTATTCTTCATTTGATATGAATTCTTATGTGGATTAGTTTCTAATGGAACATAAGCATGCATTATTAAATTACGTAAGCATGCATTATTCAAGTTAGTATTAAGTAAAAAGAGCAAGATTTTTTTCCAATGTTACCCTTGAACTTTAGAATGTCCTTCCTTTTTTTATTCTTTTTTATTAAACATCAAGACAAAAATGAAGAAATACAGAATTAAAGGGAAAATAAAAAAGCAAAAGCAATCCTCTCCCCAAAAGGAAAAAAAGAAAGAAAACAAAATAAACTTGAATTCATTGTTGGGTGTGAAGTGCTTTTTTCAAAACCTTTCGATCAGAAGGAATGACTAACTGAGCAAAGCCATCAAAGATGATATGCTATATAAATTTGCTTACTGCCAACATATTGTACAAAGGTACAATTTAGTGCACTTTAATGCCACATTTGGATTATTTTCATAGTTTTTGATGACTTACTGAATTAATTAAAAAAAAAACTATGCAACAAAGAGTTCCAATGAGATTCACTGAGTTCAAATCCCAAATCACCCTCCCAGTTTTTTTTCAAGATTTTCAAAAGAACCTGTCATACTTGATGTATGGGTTTTATATAACACTGAAAAGATTGTCTTAATTTTAAATGAATTAGATGTACATAATTCTTCAAAAGATGTTAAAGGTTGTAAGTGATGAGTTTTAGCAAGCTTACAAAGGAATAATAGAACCTGACTCATCTGAAGCAAAGCTGGAACACGATGAAACTTTTTGCAGAATATATTTAGCAATAAGAGTTTTCATCAATAATTATGCATTTAATTCTATTTAATTCATTTCTTTCTATTAAATACATTTATCCTTGTAAGATAATGATTAAGAAATGGGGAAAGAAATCAAGACATCTATCATTTCACGGGCGGGCACAAAAGCAGTGGGAGCAGGAGCGACTTCCGACTTCCTGCCAGCTTCCCCATTGAGTTTCCTTGTGGGAAGCTAACAGGGAGCGTCAGAAATCACTCCTCCTCCTCCTCCTCGGCTGACCTGCAGAACTGCCTGCCACTTTGCTGGGGAGAGGGGGAACAAAGGAATGACCACGAGCAGGCAGCAGTGGGAGCGGGAGCAACTTCCAACTTCCTTCTGGCTTCCCCATTGACTTTGCTTGTAGGAAGCTGTCAGGGAGTGTTGGAAATCACTCCTCCTTCTCCTCAGCTGACCTGCAGAACTGCCTGCCAGTTTGCTGGGGGGAGGGGGAACAAAGGGAGCCGTGGACCGTGAGGAAAACTGTACCCCCACTCCCCAACTTGGTGTGTCCCCAAGGGCCCCCTCCCTCCAGGGAGGAAAAGGACTCACCCGTTGACTGCTGGCGCCACCCAGACAGCCCTACTTCGCCAGCAGGCATCTGAGTTGCTCCCTGAGTCTTCCCTTGCTGCCCACCACCGTTAAGAGATTTCAGATTTCAGCCTCAGCTCCAAAGCAGCCAATTGCTGCTCGCCTTGCTGCCAGCCGATTGGGCGCAGGGGCCAGAAGGAGGCGGGAAAGAGGGCAGGGATACACCCCTCCCATCGTCCCTTGTGCCACGCAACCTACGGGTTTCTGGGAAGTGTAGTTGGAAGGTGGGGTGGTGCTGAAATGACCACAACTTTGCCAAATTTCAATCCAATGGGAGTAATGGGTCCCAGATTTTGGACACATTCTGTAAGTTAGCCCATTTGAGGTACCTTGGTTCAAAAATTGTTGCCCTATGATGCACCGTTTTGCCCAATTGAAGGTTACAAACAGACACAAGAGTTTTAGTAGTATATAGATATGGAATGTCCTTGCCTGAAAAGTAGCTTTTTGCTACTGAAAGATTGGTGAATCTTTATTCCACCAGATTTTTTGAGATTTTAAGGATCCCATGCATGCTAGGGTTTTATATTGTTTATTTCAATTTATTTTTATGCATTAAATACATTTATTTATGTATGTACATTTATTTATATTGTATTTTTATACTGCTGGAGTTCAAATGACACCCACTGTCATAACATAAAACAGTACCCGAGGGCAATAGAATGAAGATAAAATTAAAATATAAAATGCAGGTAGCACACATAAGCAATAAATGGTGACAGTTCTTATTCTCCAAATGCCTGCTGGAACAGTTCAGTCTTTAAAAGCTTCCAGAAGGCCAGTAATGAGGGCACTAGCCTAACTTCAGGAGGGAGGCCATCTCACAGTATATGGCCACAACTGAAAAACATTGCTTGTTCCCCCCTTTCATTTACCTCATGGATTGGGGGGATCATAAGCTGATTTTGAAGAGGTATATGCATTGGATGGGTCAGATGGGCTGCTTCCATACAGAGAAGGCAGCCTGTAAGCACCTAGGTGTCAATGTTTATAGGTTAAAAGCAGCACTTGGGATTATACCTGGAAAACCACTGATAACCAGTAACACAGTAACACAGATATTATATGAGTACAGCAATGTTGGTTTGCTAATACATGGGCTGCTGTGTTTTGGACCAACTGCAGTTTCCAAATGGCCTTCAAAGGTAGCCTCAAATAGAGCATATTGCAGGAACTGAACTGGGTAGTGATAGTGCATGAATTACCAATATGAGGGCTTCCTGCTGCAGGTAGGGCCACAACTAGCTCATCGGCTGGAGCGGAGAAATGCCCCACCCCCACCCTGACTACAGCTTCTATCTACCTATCTAGCAGTAGTCAAGGTCTATGACTGGATCTTAATCCAGACAGAAGGAATCCAGACAGAGACAGGTCTAAATAATCTGCATCTTTAAGGATGCCAACATTCTACCACTATCCCAACAATATTCCCTAAAAAAGGTTGGAGATAGGGTGATAGTTATCTAAAATCTCTGGGTCCACCTCCCCACTGCATGACAAAGGAACCAGAGAATATGGATCAAGCTGTAAATGGCAGAAGTCATAAAGAGTCTCCTCTCTGTCATCAGATCTCAGAAAGGGCCACATCAGCTCCCTTAACCAAGCATTTTGCAATAATGAATGCCAGTTTCATTCACTCATCCCTAATTAAATAATGATGAATATGCCATTGTTACAGATGGAACTGATGTTCATAAGCAGTAGCCCAAGGCCATGGTAATCAATTATCTGACTATATAAATCTAGAAGTGGGGCTGCAGGGATGGAAGTGGGGACCAGCATCAAGTTGATATTTCTCTTCCCCTGTAAGAGCTCACCTAACACCCCTTGCCATGTTTCCCATCACAACTGAAATATGACCACCTTCCTCATCAACAAAGTTCTTTGCAGTTCCTCCTCAGATAATTAGCAAGTTGAGTCCAAACCAAAATCAGCATACCCAAATGTTCTACACGGACTTTTCCAATTTACTAGAGAGTCTAATGTCTGTCAAGCCACTCTCGCCAGCCCCTTAAACTCATTCTCATTCTCTCTTCTAATTAACCCTTCTTCTACTTCCCTCCATTTCATCTACAGTTCTTCCCCTAAGAGCCCCAATCTCACTCAAGACCTCTCCTCTCACTTCCTCTCTCTTACCCAGGGTAATTTTTTAAATAACAAATCAAAGGCACTTACACATCCCCTCTTAAACCAGCTCCTGTTTCTTCTGTGGCCATGGCTTCCATTGCTCTGCCTCTTCTGTGGCAGACGTGATGCCGGAACCTTTCACCTTAAGTTCAGCTTTCTACTCTCCTTAACCACAGGGGGCCTAGCTAGATAGCCCACTCTCCACTGCCACCAACTATACCTTGTCCTTCACAGCAACAGTAATGGTAGCACCCTTTTATCTGGTCATCATCAAAGAGGTGGGAATATTACCAGTACTATCTTGGACATTTGGCCCTGAAGCCACTTCCTGGAATCCTGGTTGGCTTTGTTGTTCTGTCACCTGCAGTTTCTTTGAGTTAAATCACTCCACACATCTCCATTATACAGTTTGCATTTTAATCTCACTTCTAAGTTCTTCATTTGACTACACTTTCCAGTATATCTTCAGTATGTTAATTACATGCCATCAAGTCAATGTCAACCACATACATAGATAGTATTTTAAAACTTAAATTATTTTGTAAATATTTCTAAGCTCTTATGATAAAAGGGCCTGATTTTTTAACTCTGGGGGACATGGCTATGCACTGAGGAAATAACAATGTGGGAGGCAGATGTGCCCTTAGAATTGATCCCAGAAGCTCTAATAAAAGAAAAAAAAACTACTTTACGTTACACCACTGTGTGCTAAGAAGTTTTTGTTAACCCATCTTCCTCAACTCTGGAAGCTCCAACAGAGCCATCACCTTCTCTATGCTGGCATTTGCAATTACTGAAACAGCCCATATCTCTCTATTGGGTAGCTCACCATAGCAGATGTAATTACACAAGCTGCAGTTCTATTTAATGCTTGCTCTAGGCTTTGTTTATGAGACCAGCCTAAGCTTTGCAGGGAGCTATCCAAGGTGCTACCTGATTTTATTGACTTTGCTTTACTCTTACTGGTTCTGTGCTTTACTTATTTTTGGTTGTTAATGATGAGTTTATACCTCCTTTTTCAATCATATAATAATAATAATAATAATAATAATAATAATCAGGACAATTTTCAATAAAATATCAAAAGATCGATAAACAGGAAGAACACAGACTAAATTAAAAGTAGAGAATCTGTACAGACAGAAAAAATGTATCAAATATCAAAACTATCAATGTACAACACATCAATACAACAGTCTGCAAAAATAGTAAGACATTTACGTGTGGCTGTAAAGTTATCAGAATAAACAAAAGGAATGCCCTTTTCAAGACAGAGTTCCACATGCAGGGTTTCATCTCTGAAAAATTACTTCCAAGGTGAGAGAACATGGGAAAAAAATCTTTCGGATGATTACTTAAAAGTACAGGCAACTAAATGTAGAAACTAATAATTCTTCAGGTACCTAGTTCCAAGCTATACAGAGATTAGAAGACTAGGACAAGCTTTTTCAATAAAGTGTGGAAAAAGACCAAGAGCAAGTGCAATTCACAAAAGTTCATTATAGGTTCACATACCCCAATTCCAGTTAGAATATAGAAATTTGCTAAACTGGTCTGAGGCCTTCATCTCAGATAGATGGTTTAGACAGACAGTATATTGTGCATCCACTATCTGAAGGGTGGCTCACCACAAGCAGTGTCAAATGTCTTGCTCTGCAGAAGGATTCCTGAGAATGAGGGCACCAAACAACCCCAAATATCTTATTCTGAAGGATCTTTTCTTTTCTGGGGAATTATAAAGTGGCATGCCAATTACAGGAGTTGAAGACAAACATAACTGGAGGGCAATATTTGATCTAATTACTTACTAGAGTAGTAAGAAAGTTTTCAAGAAGTATACAGGTAGTCCTCACTTAACGGCTATTTGTTTAATGACAGTTTGGAGATACGACGGGGCTAAAAAAGTTACTTATGACCCGTCCTCAAAGTTATTACCGTTGCACCACCCCTGCAATCATGTGATCATGATTTGGGCACTTGGCAACCAGCTCGCATTTACAACCGGTTGCAGTGTCCTGCAATCACGTGATCGCGATTTGCGACCTTCCCAGCTGGCTTCCGACAAGCCAAATCAATAGAGAACCATTGATTTGCTTAATGACCGCATGATCCGCTTAATGACCACAGTGATTCACTTAACGACCGTGGTAAAAATGATCATAAAGTTGGGTCCGGTCACATGATGCCTCGCCTAACGGCTGCATCACTTAGCAACTGAAATTTCAGTCCCAACTGTGGTTGTTAAGCGAGGACTACCTGTAGTATAAAGGTGATTGAAAAAATACCATGCATCAATACTAGTATAAATGTAAAAAATGCCATGAGATTATATCAATGTTAGTACCAAGCACAGAAATAATTGAACAACATTTCAATTTCATTTCAATATCAAACCTAATTTTTTCACTTTGGTTGTTTGCAGTTGTATTTTATCTGATTTTACTTTTGTGGTTACTTTGGCTCCATCTTGATGGGAAAAAAAGCAGGGACATGTTATTAATTTAAAGTTTAAATGTTGAACTTCTTTATTTTTTTGCATTATGAAGCCATATTTATACACAAAAGGAAATAATTTTATTTTACTTTCTCTCATTTTTCTGCAGTTCCTGCATGTCCTCATAATAAATGAATGAATGTGTGTGTGTATAATACATAAACACACACCATTATCTGCTATGCTACTAAAGAAATACAAGCTACACATCTGTCAGTAATTAAACCAATTAACTTTTGGTCATAAATATAAAGTGAGATTACTCAACATTAAATTTTCCATTTCATTAAGGAAAAAAACAGTTTTTTAAGAATCATTTTTCTTTATCATAAGAATGACTTTACTATTATAAGAACCTGACTCTGTTGGATTGAACTTCAGAACATACCTCTGGTTTCTTCATAATCTCTATGTAGAACATACGATTCCTCATTGGATAAATAATAATTAAAACATCACCAAAATCTGTTGGTATAATGCCCCTGCGATAATTTCTGGTGTGTTCAGACCAGATAACATGAACTTCATCATTTCCCAAGTGACGAAGCTGTAACAGCAAATGGATTTGCTATTAATCAGAATGACAAAAGAATTTGAGATGTTAGGTTGCAGGACAGAATTATAATGCCAACAGTGCTTCACCAGAGAAAACTGTATAAAAATTATTTTCCGCATGTTAAAGAACTTCCTTCTTTCAAATATTATGGGACTCTGGCATGACATAGTATGATATCTTGTGATAAATGAACAATAATACATTAATGACTGGAACATCAACAAAATGGGAAGAGCTAATAAGCGATATTTCACAGTAGATATGCTTTGTATCCATTGCAATTCAGTAATTTTCATTCAATTTTCAGTGACTATATTCAGTTAATCTACAATGAAATTAACAAACTGAATATTACAGAAAAAGTTTACAATTTCAAAAGCTGTGGCAAAACCAGTGCTCTGTAAAACTTAGGTTAAAATGAAAGTCATGTTCTTTCTGAAAATAAATTGTATGGAAGAGAGGCTGCAATCTCATTTTCACTTAGTCAAAATTAAGTTTTACTAAACACAATGGGACTTAATCTAAGTGATCATATATAGCCTTGCACAATGCAACAGCAACTACAATGTATATTCAATTATTACCTCATTATGCCTCAATCATACCCACATCTACAAAATCATCAATTTGGGAGATATTAAAAGGTATCATTATAGCACTCATTAGATCTCAGTTAGATTACTGTATTAATTTTAACAGTGGAAACCAAAAGGCACAGAGAAAGCAAATGGAAAAAAATGGAATTTAATTGTTAATCCAATATTGCCAGACAGTATACAAGATAATTCCTTACTTCTAAGTTTTCTATACATACAAAAATTTAAGTGCTTAATACTGTAGCTATGTAAAGTTAGTATTGAAAATTGTCATGGTCAGACCACGCCCTGGTGACCTTGAGACTCTCTTGCGCCGCCCCACTCCGCAGGGAGGCTGGACCCATTCGATTGGTCTGCCCCCGGTGACTTATGGACCCAATGAGGTTTCAGAGGGAGCTGGGGGGTATACCTGAGGATCTGTTGCACAGTCTGGCAGAGGCCCTGGTGGCAGCCTGGAATAGGGAGACCGCCGAGGCCCTGGATAGGATTGTGCCTGTGCGACCTCTCTTGCCTCATTTGGCCTGTCACTCCCCGTGGTTTACGGAGGAGTTGACGGTTTTGAAGAGGGTTAAGAGACATCTGGAGCGCCGCTGGAGAAAGACGAAGGCTGACTCCAAGCCTGGCTGGCAGCTCGATAAGTCAGAACTTCTCAGAGCTCTGAGACCTGGCTGACTTTACCTTGTTTGCAGGGGTCTACAGAATTTGTAAGACCACTGAAGCTTCCCCCTGAAGAGGGGGGGACCAGAAGATTGCTCACAGAGCCATTGGAATTGCCCACTCCTGTTTTTCTTTGTAGTTTCCACCACGGAGAGGAACGGGGGTGAATGCAGTGGAATGGCCGAAGGAGGATCCTAGCTCTGCAGGGAACGTAAGTCTCTTGGGAGACATAAGAGCGGCAGCCAGCTTTTAGATCACTTTATATTAGTTTTTTCTTTTAGATTAGAACGTTTTTATTATCTAAAATTTATCTCTGGACTTTGCTTAAAATGTTGGCTAATTTTGTGTTTTCTTTGCTATAATTAGTTTTGGTGGAAGTTTGATAGATTTTATTTTTGCAACATAATGAAAAGTTTGCATTTTTTTTTACCTTTCTTTTGTATCAGAGAAATTGGGACTTAAGAGATTTTGTTGGTAATTTTTCATTCGACAAACTAATTGACTTCTGAGAAACTGTTTGTTTGGGTTAAGCAGCTTGCAGCCTGAAGAATAAAGTACAGAGAATGTGTGCCTTTTTTCCTTCTTATTTTTCTATTTTTTTTTAGAATGGACTTTGTCTCACTTGGAATTTATTTTTATTTTTCCTTTTACAAACTGTTTGAAATACTGCTCTGTGGAATTTTTCATCTTTTATTTTAAAAGTTTTTCTTACTTAAAGAAACAGACATCGCTGATAACAATAGATCAGCTGACCACTCATTCCCTGGGAAAGTGTTCTTGTTTGGACTACAACAGCTAATTACGGCAGCCTGAAAAGGGGGTATAGGTGAGAATGGCATTTTTTACAGCACTTCAGGATTTTAAGAAAGAAATTAGTGAAGCTCTTTTGGAAGTTAGGAAATCAATAGAACGTATATTTATAGTTTTGGTGGCTCAGGAACAGAAGACACAAGGGACAGATTTAGAAACAGAGGGAAGATCCCTCGAGCCAGTAGAGAACCAGGGAAAGAGGATTTTGAATATACTGGTACAGAAGAAGATTATGATATTTTACAGGAGGTGGTCTATTAAACGTTTGGGCATAAACACATTGTGGCAGCTGAGACAGGAAGATCTTAACATGCAAATTGATAGATATGGTAAAATAAACATTTTGACATCCCACATGAGTTACAGAATAAAACAAGTTGCATATTGTGATCTTGGCATAACCTAAACAGGAGATTTACTATGATGATATGGGACACAAGGTTAATGAAA
This sequence comes from Charina bottae, assembly GCA_023362775.1. NCBI lineage: Eukaryota > Metazoa > Chordata > Lepidosauria > Squamata > Charinaidae > Charina > Charina bottae. The sequence goes on along the minus strand of JALMGJ010000016.1, from coordinate 19,456,647 downwards.
ATGCGGATCTGGATTGTACACAGAGTGAGAGCTGATATGAGAAACTGTATGGATGCATAAAAATGTGATATTCTAAGTGTAAGATATAAGATTATAAATATAAATATAAGTTGATATTATAGATTACTTTTTTTGGAGATACATTTATGAGAAGATAATGAGATGATGAGATGGAATTAGAATGAAGGTTATTACAGGATGATATTATGTATGAATATGTTGTATGAATATTATAAGAATTGGTATATTATGTATTAGGTTATGTATTATGTTAGGTTTTGTATTCAGTTTAGATGGACATTGTCCCAAGGAGTGGAAATTGCAGATGGATGGTTGAGATATAGGATTATAAATATAAATGGAGGTTGATGTTATGGCTTATTTTTCCTTTATGGAGATATATATATAAGAAGATAATGGCATGATGAGGTGGAATTAGAATTAGAATTAATGTTATTATAGGATGACATATTTTTACAATATTATGTATGAATATGTATGTATGAATATTATAAGAATTATAAGAATTGCTATATTATGTATTATGTTATGTAATATGTTAGGTTATGTATTAGTGGAATATATAGTCACAATATGAATAGAATATATTGTATTTTATTAGAAGTAAATAAGGCCTTTATTTGTTATACTAATTGGATTTTATTGAAGATATAAATATAGATGTAAAAATGGAAAGAGCAAATGAAAAACATCGAACTGATGCAGCAATGAACATTTGATTACTATTTCAAGGAGTAGAAACCAGAGATGGATTGTTGGAAGATATCAAGAAAGGTGAAACCTATATGAAGAACAGAAGATTGGATTATAGAAATCATAGGGTGTATGACAAATAAAAGTTCCTGTGTATTGTATGAAGGACTAACATTTAAAGTTAATTATTGTACTTAAAGTTCAAAGATAAATTGGAGGACATCTATTTTCTATATTTTCTTTGTTTGTTATTTTTTGACTTCACTTTTTCTTTACTTTTTTCTTACTTTGTATTTCTATTTCTTTTTTGTATTAACTTTTAATATGTATTTTAAAATTTAATAAAATTTATTAAAAAAAAAAAGAGAAAGACGAAGGCTGAATCTGACCGGACACAATCTAGAGCCGCTGTTAAGGCCTACCTTGTGGCGGTAAGAGCGGTGAAACGTGAATATTTTTCCGCTCTTATTGCCTCCGCAGAATGCCACCCGACAACCCTGTTTAAGATTACGAGATCTCTTTTGGGTCAAACAAAATCAGTGACCCATTTACAGGGTCATTCGGAGGAGTTTTCAGAGGATCTGCAGGAGAAAATCGCTCAGATCCATTCTAAGTTGGACTCTAAGCGTGATACACAGTCTGGGGAGATGACGGAGGAACGTACTTACCCTGTTATCTGGGAACGGTTCGATCCTGTTGGACCTGAGGAAGTGGACAGAATCCTCCGGATTGTGAAGGCCACCACTTGTCATTTAGATCCGTGTCCCTCCTGGCTAGTAAAATCGGCCCAGGAGGTGACTTGTGGTTGGGTCCAGGCAATGATTAATACATCTCTTGGGGAGGGAGTGTTCCCAGCGGCCTTTAAGGAGGCGCTGGTGCACCCCCTCCTCAAGAAATCATCCTTGGACCCTATTCTGGACAACTTTCGTCCAGTCTCCCACCTATCCTTTCTAGGGAAGGTGGTGGAGAAAGTGGTGGATGTTATGGATGTTCTCTGGCAAGGGCGGGATGGAGGGAGTGCATCCATCCTTACCCTCTTAGATCTTTCAGCGGCTTTTGATACCATCGACCATGGTATCCTTTTGGGGTGGCTCAGGGAGTTGGGGGTGGGCAGTGTAGTTCTGCAGTGGTTCACCTCCTTCCTCCAGGGCTGTTCCCAATCAGTGATGATAGGGGAGGAGAGATCTGACCCACGGCCCCTCTTGTGTGGGGTGCCACAGGGTTCGGTGCTCTCCCCTCTCCTGTTTAACATCTATATGAAGCTGCTGGGTGAGATCATCCGTCACCACGGGATGAAATACCATCTATATGCTGATGATACTCAGCTGTATATTTATATTCTGGGTGAAGTAAGTGATGCAGTTGCCACCCTATCTCAGTGTCTGGAGGCTGTGGGGGCCTGGATGGGGAACAACAGGCTTCGACTGAACCCTAGTAAGACGGAGTGGCTGTGGATTGATGGCCGCTCGGGATCTAGGAAGTTATCTTTGGTTCTAGATGGGGTGGCACTACCCCATTCGGAGCCAGTGAGGAATTTGGGGGTTCTCCTGGACTCACGACGCCTGCTTGAAGAGCAGGTGGCAGCCGTGGCCAGGAGGGCCTTTGCACAACTTCGGATTGTGCACCAGTTACGCCCATTCCTGGACCGAGATGCCCTCCGAACAGTCACTCATGCCCTTGTCATCTCCCATATAAACCATTGTAATGCACTCTACATGGGGCTACCCTTGAGGAGTATCCAGAAGTTTCAACTGGTCCAGAATGCAGCTGCGCGGACAGTTATTGGGGCCAGAAGATCGGCTCATGTGACACCTCTGCTGCATGAGCTGCATTGGGTACCGGTTTGCTTCCGGGTACAATTAAAGGTGTTGGTTATCACCTTTAAACCCCTACATGGCATAAGGCCAGGTTACCTGAGGAACCATCTCATCCCCAGAACATCGACCTGCCCCACCCGATCAGCCAGAGGGCTTGCTGCGGACCCCATCGACCAAAGAGTTCCATCTAGCGGGGTCCAGGAGGCGGGCCTTCTCTGCAGTTGCGCCCGCCCTTTGGAATACCTTATCCCCAGAGCTGAGGCTGGTTTCCTCGCTCCCGACCTTCCGGAAAGGCTTAAAGACCTGGTTCTGCCGTCTTGCCTGGGAGGGAAATGCCAACAGATCCTCTTGGGGATGGCTGGTCCCATGAAGCCTCCCAGTATTCCATTTTTAACATCTTTTATACTTGGATTTTATATTATTTATTATATTGTAATTTTATATTTATCTTTTTTAACTATGTTTTATTGTGAACCGCCCAGGGTCCCCGACAGGGGAGATGGGCGGTAATATAAATTTAATTAAAAAGAATTTGAAAATGGCCCAAGCTGTTAACATTTAAGAAAGCAACAAATGCTTATACTGGAAATAAATTAACTTAAAAATATTGTTTGCTTCTAATATGTTACACATTATGTAGAAACATTTTCTCTGTGTGCTTTAAAATACCAAGGATAGTAATTCTTCCATATTAATTCACAATTTTTGTTAGTAGGTATTGACTTCTAAAGCGCAGACATTAAAATTAGAAATGGGATCCATCCATATTTTAAATGATCCCAAATTAGAATTACAATTAGAAGGACATCTTCACATGACAAAAGTTAATAAAAAGTCTAACTTAAATTTTGCTATCAATCCTATCCAGCATCACATTTCGTCAACTACAATCTATGCATAAGAAGATACCTCTTAGTTATTGAACATTTGCTATTTTTTCAAGCCTTTTAACAACTGCATGTTTGGGCATGCAAGTCTATGTGTCATTCTGCATCTACTGCTTAATAAATAGTGATAAAGGAACTCTACTTTAGCTATTCTCCTAGTCTGCCAGGCTACACCCTAATGCTGACTGTGGTCATGGTATAGAGTGACACCTAATAGTCTGACCTCCTTTCCCTACTAATTGTATTATAGAGCCAGCTGGCTTCAGAAAGGAGTTGTCTGCATGATTGAAGAACTTCTGCTAGGGTTAGGCATGGGTGCTACTTTTACTGAGTAATAGCCAGTCTTGACATCCCCATTGTCTGCCTGACAGAGTGCCCATCCTAAAATCGAAGTTTTATTTGTAAATTAACCAAGAAACTTCCTGCCAGAACAGTGCTGCCTGGAGACTGATAATGTGTGCCTTTCATTCCCTTTCACTCTTACTGTATTCACTGCCAATTTGTTTTCTGCTGCCAGCCAGCCTTAGGCTATAAAAAGCCTTGTAAGACATAAGTGCAATTATAGTCCTGGAGTCAAATGAATTGAACAAATCCAATAGCGCAGCTCTGTCTCCACTTTGCAAACCCCTACAGCAGTTAGATTAGCTGCTAAAAATCTAATCTAGCTATAACTAATGAATTTCTTGAGTAAAGGAGCAAAAGTTCAGTGGGGGGTGGTGACCATGTTTCTCAACTGAGCAGCTTTCTGTCACTAATTGATTTTTTTAAATAAAAAAGCTACATATAATTTTGACAAGGAGCTGTTAGTTAGCTGCAGTGCATGCATCTCCACTATGGTTACAAGATGACTGGATTGAAAACAAAAACAAAAGACTATTCATAATGACAAATCTTTGAGATCCAAAAGATACCATCAAATGGTAATTTCACAAATCTTTCAGCAGTTGCATTTACTTTACTGTTTTTTACACTACACTATTAAAAAAAATAGAAAACTGGGTTATCTTATAGTGCTATCCACCATTGAGAAAAAATGTCTTTAATTATTTTATTCTAAACTGTTTATTAACATTCCTCAGTAGAGGTCAAATTTATAGTATTTATTTTAGATGCAGGTGCAATTATTTTTCATACCAAAAAAAGACTCTCTTACCATTAAATATTTCTATGACATCTGTCTTATTCTGTGGGTCAAAAAATATACTGCCTGCCACAGAATGGTCATATTTACAGGCAGCTTTTCTGGGCAGCAGGTGGTATGACCTTCTGTCATGCTATTGAGTTTGTCAGCTAAGCAAGTTATTCAGCTTTCTCCTTACAATGCTTGGAAATTGGCAAATTAAAGGGGGGGGGAGAGAATAATAGTGGCAGGAATACAAGTATCACCTAAATAGTTAAAAAGCCAAAATATATTGAATACATATTGCTAAGTAGAGAAGCAATTTTAAAATGTCATAAATATTTTTTCTAACAAGAAATTTTAATATACAAGTTTATATTAGAATATAATCTAGATTTGCTTTATCTTCCTCTCATAAAATACAAAAGTCCTAACACTCCCAAATCTGTCCCTAATTTCCTTTTAAAAACATAGTGAGTACACACATTCACTGGAGTCCACAACCTTATCTTCCAGTTCTCTTGCTCCAGAAAAGTATGTGTTGCTTGATAGGTTTGACATGCAATTAGTGCTACTGTAAAGGATGCTGAAGGATTCAATGTGAAATTTAATCCTGCTTTTAAAAAGAGTTTTTTATGATCAGTACAGAAGTCAGGAGAGAAAGTCTTCTGCATAAGACATAAATACAATGATAGCAGGTACAGAATAGCCTTTATGAGTCCCCTTATTTCTATCTTAAAATTTAATCTTTATAATGTGGATGAATTCTTCTGACAAAGATGGAGGCAACTAGAGAAGAGGAAGGGCTTGACTGCAGCAATGTTTGGCCCCTGTAATAATTGTTTCAAAATGGCAGATAAAGAAATATTATTTTAAAAACCATAAACAATTAAAAAAATGGAGAAAACCACGTAAGACATGTACCTAGAAGATACTGCAATTAGAAGCTTTGCAGGCAGTAACTCAAGAAAGAAAAAACAGATAATCTCTGTTTATTGCAAAACTACAAAAGTTGTTTAAGGAAAAAAACCTAGTACCTGCCAAAAATGAAATGCAAAACATATTTATTGTAGAAGATGATTCAATTTTTGCACCCACCTGTGCTACAATATGGGTTAAAAGCTTCCCCCTTTAGGAGGGAGGAATCACTGATACCTGCCCGTAATTGTTACAGACCATTCTGGTTTCAGGCTGCTTGCTTCTGATTCTGCCAGACCTAGTCCTCACTTTTTGTTCTTTATTCGTTCAGTCGCTTCCGACTCTTCGTGACTTCACGCCCAGCCCACGCCAGAGCTTCCTTTCGGCCGTCACCATCCCCAGCTCCCCCATGGTTGAGTCCGTCACCTCCAGAATATCATCCATCCATCTTGCCCTTGGTCGGCCCCTCTTCCTTTTGCCTTCCACTTTCCCTAGCATCAGCTTCTTCTCCAGGGTATCCTGTCTTCTCATTATGTGGCCAAAGTACTTCAGTTTTGCCTTTAATATCATTCCCTCAAGTGAGCAGTCTGGCTTTATTTCCTGGAGTATGGACTGGTTTGATCTTCTTGCAGTCCAAGGCACTCTCAGAATTTTCCTCCAACACCACAGTTCAAAAGCATCTATCTTCCTTCACTCAGCCTTCCTTATGGTCCAGCTCTCACAGCCACAGGTTACTACAGGGAATACCATTGCTTTAACTATGCGGACTTTTGTTGTCAGTGTGATGTCTCTGCTCTTAACTATTTTATCAAGATTTGTCATTGCTCTCCTCCCAAGAAGTAGTCATCTTCTGATTTCCTGGCTGCAGTCAGTGTCTGCAGTAATCTTTGCGCCTAGAAATACAAAGTCTGTCACTGCCTCCACTTTTTCTCCCTCTATTTGCCAGTTATCAATCAAGCTGGTTGCCATAACCTTGGTTTTTTTGAGGTTTACCTGCAACCCAGCTTTTGCACTTTCTTCTTTCACCTTTGTCATAAGGCTCCTCAGCTCCTCCTCGCTTTCAGCCATCAAAGTGGTATCATCTGCATATCTGAGATTGTTAATGTTTCTTCCAGCCATTTTAACTCCAGCCTTGGATTCATCAAGCCCAGCATGTCGCATGATGTGTTCTGCGTATAGGTTGAATAGGTAGGGTGAGAGTATACAACCCTGCCGTACTCCTTTCCCAATCTTAAACCAGTCCGTTGTTCCGTGCTCTGTTCTTACCGTTGCTACTTGGTCGTTATACAGATTCCTCAGGAGGCAAACAAGATGACTTGGTATCCCCATACCACCAAGAACTTGCCACAATTTGTTATGATCCACACAGTCAAAGGCTTTAGAATAGTCAATAAAACAGAAATAGATCTTTTTCTGAAACTCCCTGGCTTTCTCCATTATCCAGCGGATATTGGCAATTTGGTCTCTAGTTCCTCTGCCTTTTCTAAACCCAGCTTGTACTTCTGGCAATTCTCGCTCCATGAATTGCTGGAGTCTACCTTGCAAGATCTTGAGCATTACCTTACTGGCATGTGAAATTAGTGCCACTGTTCGATAGTTTGAACATTCTTTAGTATTTCCGTTTTTTGGTATGGGGATATAAGTTGATTTTTTCCAATCTGATGGCCTGTCAGAGTTCGGCAGACCTCTGCCATTCAAACAAGTACGTGATAACCGACATGCGGAAATAGACTCGCAACTGACAAGCAGCCGGAGCCACCGTAACGAGCTGCGAAACGGCACGCATCAACTCAGGAAGGACTGTCTGGCGAAGCCGGAGCCGAGTACCTCACACATCAACTTCAAAAGGACAGTGGGGGGGGGGGATGTTTAAATGTAATATACCATGCCATGCCAGTTCATTCACGTCTTTGTTCCTGCACCTATGTACTTCAATAAATCTCTTTGCTTATAAGAAGCCTGCGTTCGGGCTTTCTTTAGACAAGGGAATTTGACAGACATCGTTGGGAGCAGTCATTACATGGCCATTCTTCTGTTTTCCAAATTTGCTGGCATATGGCATGCATCACCTTGACAGCATCATCTTGCAAGATTTTAAACAGTTCAGCTGGGATACCGTCGTCTCCTGCTGCCTTGTTATTAGCAATGCTTCTTAAGGCCCATTCAACCTCACTCTTCAGGATGTCTGGCTCTAACTCACTGACCACACCGTCAAATCTTGCCACCTTTTCTTGATCTCTTCTGCTTCTGTTAGGTCCTTGCCATCTTTGTTTTTGATCATACCCATTTTTGCCTGGAATTTACCTCCAATGTTTCTAATTTTCTGGAAGAGGTCTCTTATCCTTCCAATTCTATTGTCTTCTTTCACTTTCGCACATTGCTTGTTTAAAAATAATTCCTTATCTCTTCTGGCTAACCTCTGGAATTTTGCATTTAACTGGGCATATCTCAATATCTACAAAGAATACTGTATTTTGCCTTCACAGAGCATCTTGTTTATTTTAGCTTTTCTCTTCTTTTTCTTTTGAACATAGTAGAAGCAGCCATTTGTCATTCTGTCATACAATTTTACACTTCTGAGCTTTCTACATGTACAAGTTTGAATGAAAAGTAATGCTTTCCATATTATAAGTCACGAAGAGATAGCAGTACTGATGCACTGAAAGGTCTAGTGCAGGGGTCGGCAAACTTTTTATGCTGGGAGCCATTTTGACATGCTCGTGCACATTTTGAAATGCTCGAGAGCCAGGGGGCGGGGTTTGCGGGCGGGGGCCAATCGCGTGGAAGGGGGCGGGGTTTGTGGGCGGGAGCCAATCGCGTGGAAGGGAGCGGGGTTTACGGGCGGGAGCCAATCGCGTGGAAGGGAGCAGGGTTTGGGGGCGGGATCCAATTGCGTGGAAGGGCTGCGCTGCGCTTGGCCGGCCGCCCCGGCCCTCACTCACCTTCCATGGCCGGTCCTTGCGGGCCGCTCCCGTCCCGCTGCACCCCAGCTTTCCAAGGCCGGGGCCACCCACACAACCCAAGGCATCTGCCAAGTGGCAGAGGGAGAGATCCAAACCACAGCCCCGCAGACGCGATTCCTCCCCCTTCCCAGCCCACCTCGGGATCGTAGCCGCTTCCCAAACGAGCGGCGCCGCGATCCACGACCCGGCCACGCGTGCCTGCCTGGGAACGCTGCGGCACCCAGCGGAACCCTCTGCACATGCTCCGCGACGCTCCCTCCTTCCCGCCGCCTCTCCTGAGCTGAGCTCCGCAGCCGAGCCTGGGCATGCGTGCGGGAGGGAAGCCGCCATCGCAGGCTTCCTCATCGAGTTTGTCCGCTGCCTGCAGGGAGGGAGGCGGGGGGACAGGGCTGGGCGCGGGGGCAGGGGCCGCGGACGGCAGGCCAAAGGGAGATGCCAGGGCGACTGTAGCGACCGGAGGCGGCGAAGGGGAGAGCAGGCGGCTCTTTGCCCTCGGCGCGCCGCGGGGCCAGACGAGCCTCCGGCTGCTGCTTCCTGCGCCCGTGGTCTCTTCGCTGCCGCCGCCGCCCACCTCGCCTCTGCCGCTCTCCGCTTCCCCCTCGTTTGCTGGAACATATTGAAGGGGAGGAAAAGGAAACATTAAGATCAACCGGGAGCAGAGAAGCGGAGAGCGGCAGAGGCGAGGTGGCCTCTGGCTGCTGCTTCCTGCGCCCGTGGCCTCTTCGCTGCCGCCGCCGCCCGCCTCGCCTCTGCCGCTCTCCGCTTCTCCGCAAAGCTCCCGGTTGATCTTAATGTTTCCTTTTCCTCCCCTTCAATATGTTCCAGCAAGCGAGGGGGAAGCGGAGAGCGGCAGAGGCGAGGCGGGCGGCAGCGAAGAGGCCACGGGTGCAGGAAGCAGCAGCCGGAGGCTCGTCTGGCCCTGCGGCGCGCCGAGGGCAAAGAGCCGCCTGCTCTCCCCTTCGCCGCCTCCGGTCGCTACAGTCGCCCGAGATGCCGAGAGAGCGCAGCCGGGCTGGGCGCCCCATCCCGAGAGGCGGCCCGGGCACCGCTTCTACGTGGGGGAGAATGCAACTCAGCAGAACCCCATGCATGTTGAGAGCTCCCATTAAATTCACTGGGTTCCATGCAGACCAGTTTAGGATCGCCGCTTTCACGTGCTGTCGTGTCTCCCCTACCACAGGAGGCCGAACCCCATCCCTTTTGCAATCTTTGAGCCACACACGCAACCGTGTATTACCTAATTCCCTCGCTCGCTTGCACGTTGGGCATATTGGAACCTCTGCTAAGGTACAGTCTTTACAATTGCTTTTAATGCATCGTTGATCCCTGGCCCGGGATCCAAATGGGAAGAGCGAGAACGCATAAGAGCGTAAGAGTTTGGGGGCAGGATCCAATCGCGTGGAAGGGGCGGGGGTGAGTTCAGCTGCGGAAGAGCCACACTCAAGGGGCCAAAGAGCCGCATCTGGCTCGCGAGCCGCCATTTCCGACCCTTGGTCTAGTGCATTCTTCCAGATCTGTTATTTCACTTGGCTTGGTGGGAAGTTGCTGTGAGAAAAGGTTGTGTTTCTGTTATTTGTGAAATGGAATCCCGCAGTGAGTACTCATTGGTGTGCTTTAAGGAATGTGCTATGGTTGAATTTTTGACTGCTGAAGGAATCCCTCCAATTGAAAATCACTGGCAAATGCAGGTTGTTTATGGTGAGGACTGTGCTTGCATAAGTTGTGTGCGTTTGTGGGCATTGCTGGGCCAAAAAATGTAAAGACGGTGAACTGGGAAGAACTGATTTGTGTGATCACGAAGAACGTGGATGACCTGTGACAGCAACTGACAAGTTTCACATGAGAAAGGTTAATGAACTGATTAAGGACAATTGGTGGATCATTCAAAGGAAAATTGCTGTCAAGCCTGGCATTTTACAGGAACATGTGGGTCACATTATTGATTATCAGAAGGTTTGTGCAAGATACATGCTGACGACACAGAAAAAAATTCAGATTTGAAATTTGCAAGCTATAATATTTCTTAACATGAACAATTTCTTAGCAGCTTTGTGACAGCTGATGAAACTTGGGCTCATCATTATGAAATGAAGTGGTAGTCCATGGTATATCATCACAAAGCTTCCCCTGTAAAGAAAAAAATTAGAACCCTGGCTCGTTAGGATCATGGTTACAGTTTTTGGGATGCAGATAGTGTTATTCTCATGGATTTCCTGAACATGCATCACTACCAGTTCAGAGTGCTACATTGCAACACTCAAAACCTTGAAACAATGATGAAGCAAAGTTCAGAAGCACAAGAAGGAAATTCTGCTGCAATGTGAGGTGCTAGGTCTTACATATCATGAGCCACCCAAGAGGCAATTGCAAAGTTAGATCTCACTGCTTACTCTGCACCAGGCAGTCCAGACTTGGTATCATGTGACTTCTACCTTTTCCCAAAAGTGAAGGAATACCTTTGTGAACATCTGTCTGATTCAAATAAAGAGGTGGAAAGGGCTGCCAGAACCTGATTGAAGAGACAAAGGTGTGGGGTTCTTTCATGAAGCTTTAAGAAATTTATCCATTGCTGGTAGAAGTATGTAGTGAATGGTGGTGATTATATGTAGAAGTAAATATTGGTAACAAAAGAGCTCACTTCAAGGAATAATTTCTTGTTTCATTTATTAAAATATCCTTTTTAAAACTAACGTTATGGAGGTGGAATCATTACTTTTCATTCAACCTCTTATTTTTTCTTAGAGATCTATCCATCTATCCACTGTTACATGTATCCTTTTTATTTTAAAACATCACAACTAGGCCTGTTATGAAGCCAGCCATTGGCTTTTCCTGCTATTGTTTATTTCCCCCCCCTCTGTTGGAATTGTACATGCATACATAGATACCTTTACTACAGTCACTGACCAGAGTACAATAAACAACAGTGGATGAAATAAAATAAAACAGTTCATTGATGCGATCAAGGAGTGTCTGCTTTTACAGTATAACAGAATTTGGCCACATTCATAGAAATGGAATCATATGGCCTGATAATAACAACTGTATATAAATATATCAGAATTGCCTAGGTACTTTGTCAAATGGGGAGTGGTAAGATGGACCTTTGCATCCTTATAAAAACACAATATGGTAGAACGATTGTTTCAACAGACCCTTCTCCACAAGGGTACAGCCTTAGCTCATATGAAATCTTTCTGTATCTGCCCTCAAGAACTGCTGTAGGGAGTGCATTAAAGCGTCCTAAGATTAGTGCCCTCTAGAGTTTAGGGACAGTCATATGCTGTAGATACTGTATCTTGCTGGCCTAAAGAAAGGAGACTGACTGCTCAGGAAAACATTCCTGGGTAAGGCAGATTGATTTAGTTGGGCTTCTAGATCTCAAGCACGTTCCTTGAGTGCAATAAGCACTTGGTCACAGCCCCTCATTAGAAAGGCCTCCCTAGAAAAACCATAGTACTGCAATTCTTGCAGAATTGTCCTATTCCATGTTGATTTAAATTGTCTTCAAGCAGAAAAGAACCCAGATCTTCTGAAAAGAACAATAGCTCCAACCAGTCTGCCTGTAGTAGAGGGGCAAAGAACTACATTTACTTTAAATTTTGTATTACATTTTAATGTTTCTTACCAAAAGGGAAGTGCTCTCTTTATTGCTACTTTCCTAAGCATATGAGATAGAATAGTAGCATCCAGTTTTGATTACCCTAAATTTCTTCACTAGTTTATTCCTAGACTAAAGTGGTACTTCTGAATTTTGGGGAAAGGGACTTGTGAATGGCCCAAGATGCTTTAAAGAGAAGATTCTATAGTTCACGGGGAGGGGGGGGGTGTCTATATTGCTGACACTACAACAGATATGGCTTTAAATGGAAGAGTGCCTCATCTGAAAACCATATGTAGGGATAGGCAATTTTGCTTACTATGATAAATGCTCAAGTAGACACATCAATCATCATCCAACCTCTTACCCTGGTTTGTAATTCTTGTGTTTGCATTGAAAACCTTACTTCTCCTATACTCAGCTCTAAGTCGTAATTGCCTGTTTAAACTCTCTGCATGGAAAACTTTAGCTCCTAATGTAACCCTAAGACTCAACAAGCACTTTTGAAAAGACAATATACATTACATTATTTGACATTTAGGTTTACATTTTACCTTTTTGGTCAGTGAGTCATCTGAGTCAGATGGCATTCGTGTGGATACATGAAAAATTACTTCCACAGTTGAAGTAGCATAATATGGGGCTGTTTGTCCTGTGCTGCCATTACGCTGAAGGCCACCCATAAATCCACAGTGAGTTGAAAGATCAACCTTAATCAAGGAAAAATGAAGATTTTATCCTTAATCTGTAATTCTAAACAAATTTAAGAGGAAATATCCTCCGAATTTAAGGGAACATTTTTACTAAACAGACTTAGAATTCATATTTTGTTTTGCTTTTTTGTTTTATTGGCTTATAAACTACTCCAATTGAAGTCCATTCTGGGTGGTGTTTATCTGTCTTCATAAATTGGTATAAAACAAGACCTTACACACTGCAATAAAATAACAGCAACCATAAGCCATAAAATAACACTATAGAGCAGAGCTTTCCAAACTGTGTGTCGGGACACGTTAGTGTGTCGGCTGCAGTGTCTGGGTGTGTCGCCGTTGCTGCTGCCTCCGAGCCCTGCCAGGATTCCGCACAGGTCCTAGTGCCTGCCTTGTGCCTGGCTGCCTCCAAACCTGCTGTGATTCCGTGCAGGTCCTAGTGCCTGCCTTGTGCCTGGCTGCCTCCAAACCTGCTGTGATTCCGCGCAGGTCCTAGTGCCTGCCTTGTGCCCTGCTGTAAGAGTGTGTCGCGAAATGATGCCCTTCTGTAAGAGAGTGTCACGAAATGATGCATGTCTAAAAAGTGTGTCAACAACATGAAAAGTTTGGAAAGCTCTGCTATAGAGAAACATATAGCACTAGGACAATCTAATCAGTTCGTTTTATGAACATTCCAACACAAAGCACTTCAGATTAGATATCAAACATACCAGAGATAACACAATTCAGATGTATTAGAAAAGTAAGTGATTTCAGTGACTAAAGTAAATAACCCAAACCACAAGGTCTGACATCAGTGAATGCCAGTGTTAAGTATTGGGCTGCACAGACTCTGGAGTATCCAGAAGAGTGCATAATGTTCTCCTTATAAACATTTTATTGTGGATTTTCTGAATGAGGGTGACTAAGTGTTCAGCAAGTAAACCTGTTGCAGTAGCCATTGGTACTATATAATATGGTACCATGTTGAACACATGTTGGAGTTTATAGGTGTTCTGAGTCAATAAAATTATAGTATTAGCTTTCCTGGGCCTGCTTTGCTAAGCACCAGGCTACGTGATGGTACATGTCATCTGATGTTATGGGAAGGAGGGAACAGGCAATATGTGAGAGTGGCACTCAGCCTCAGTTACAAAAGAAATGCTGAATTAAGTGGATTGGCACCAGTCAATCTAAAATGTGGAGAAATTAATACACTACCTCAAATATTCCATTACCGCAATTAATATTATTATTTGAAACTAGACATTTGGCTAATATTTACCTCCCAACCCAATCCAGCAATAAAATCTTCATATGCTTGGCTTCCTTGTGGATTGGACAATATTGAACATTTATCTTCTTGTCCTTCAGCAATGTAAACTACTGCAATCTTGTGAGTTTCACGACTGCAATTGCAAAAATAAACAAAAAACCATTGTATTACATTTATATATTTCTACACTGAAGAGTTACGTGCAGTGTGAAATAGGTTTAAACAAAAATAATTAAGAATGTGTAATAAAAATGTATGAAAAAATGTGTAAAATACAAATGGGCCATGTGGGCAATTTTTCAAGACAGGAAGAAACATCAGGAGTAATTAAATTTTTTTTGAGGGCTGTCTTTTGTCACTCCCACCTTCTATTTTTTTGTTTTAGTGCCGTTGAGTCAGTGTTGACTCCTCGCGATTGCCTGCAGTTTTCTTGGCAAGGTTTTTCGGAAGTGGTTTGCCATTGCCTGCTTCGTAGAGCTGAGAGAGAGTGACCAGCCCAAGGTCACCCAGCTGGCTTTGTGCCTAAGGTGGGACTAGAACTCACTGTCTCCTGGTTTCTAGCCTGATGCCTTAACTACTACACCAAACTGGCTCTCTCCCACCTTCTATATAACAAGTCAAATATTGTTCTGATGCTGCCACTTCTTTCCAGGAACATTTGGGAACAATATCCAAGACATTTTGGTGGAAAACGATAGTTGGTGGGAAGAGATTCATGACTGTCACCAGAGCAAAACAAAAATGCTAGTTCATGCAGGGTTTTGAACAGTATCCTCTTCTTCAACTTCAGTTCCCTATTAGCTCTGATGCTAATATTTTCATCTCAAGCTGTAAAGGTAGGAGTTTATGGTTCACTGGAATTTTCAGTGAAAGTTTATAACGTATTGTGATTTGCTTGCCACATTCAAAATGTACCACTTTCATCATATTATAAATTCCACTCTTAAGACAGCAATTGGAAACTATGAACATTCCTCTTTCAAATTCATAATCTTACTTTCAAGTGTATGATAGTCAAATAAAAGCTACTATGGTAAACTCATGTAAACAAACAGTATGGTAGTTACTTCTTGTTAAGCATGTACTCAACATTTTGCACATAATCAAATTGATGCATACACTCTTAAGAACTGAAAGCATATCTTTCTGTGCATCTTTTATTATTATTTGGAAAAAATCACTCTATTTTTGATTGGAAACCAACTAGCACATGGTATAAATTTGTGTCATTAGAAAGCATGTATTTTGTTTTAAAAATTAGTGGGACAACTGGGAGAAATCCAGAGAGAGAGAGAGAGAGAGAGAGAGAGAGAGAGAGACCCTTGTATGGGTGATGGGCAGGGGATAAATTGAATAAATAATAATAATAATAATAATAATAATAATAATAAGTACTGAATAATCAGCAGTGTTTCTGCTGAGACTAAAAAGAGTGTACATGGAATTGATAGTGATTCAGCTCATGACTAAGGAGGGAATGGTTAACGTTTCCATACATGCTATGGACCCAATGAAAAACATATTTTAAGTATATTTTAAAATTGGGTTTACTGAACATGCTTTATATGAAATACCTTAGCTATGTACAGAAAGTGAACAATGGGTGTGAGAAAAGTTCTGCTGATACAGGTTTCTAGGGGATCAAGGTGTAAATGTACTGCTAGGATATGAGGTCTTTTATAAAATGAACTCTCAGAAAGAGTTTAAGACAACTAGTGACAATATAGCAATCTGCAAGATCATTTTTTTAATGCGTTCAATTGCGTCCAATTCTCGGAGACTTGGTGGTATGGGGATACCAAGTCATCTTGTTTGCCTCCTGAGGAATCTGTATAACGACCAAGTAGCAACGGTAAGAACAGACCACGGAACAACGGACTGGTTTAAGATTGGGAAAGGAGTACGGCAGGGTTGTATACTCTCACCCCACCTATTCAACTTGTATGCAGAACACATCATGCGATTTGCTGGGCTTGATGAATCCAAGGCTGGAGTTAAAATGGCTGGAAGAAACATTAACAATCTCAGATATGCAGATGATACCACTTTGATGGCTGAAAGCGAGGAGGAGCTGAGGAGCCTTATGATGAAGGTGAAAGAAGAAAGTGCAAAAGCTGGGTTGCAGTTAAACCTCAAAAAAACCAAGATTATGGCAACCAGCTTGATTGATAACTGGCAAATAGAGGGAGAAAACTTGGAGGCAGTGACAGACTTTGTATTTCTAGGCGCAAAGATTACTGCAGACGCTGACTGCAGCTAGGAAATCAGAAGAGCTTTACTTCTTGGGAGGAGAGTAATGACAAATCTCGATAAAATAGTTAAGAGCAGAGACATCACACTGACAACAAAGGTCCGCATAGTTAAAGCAATGGTATTCCCCGTAGTAACCTATGGCTGTGAGAGCTGGACCATAAGGAAGGCTGAGCGAAGGAAGATAGATGCTTTTGAACTGTGGTGTTGGAGGAAAATTCTGAGAGTGCCTTGGATTGCAAGAAGATCAAACCAGTCCATCCTCCAGGAAATAAAGCCAGACTGCTCACTTGAGGGAATGATATTAACAGCAAAACTGAAGTACTTTGGCCACATAATGAGAAGACAGGATACCCTGGAGAAGATGCTGATGCTAGGTAAAGTGGAAGGCAAAAGGAAGAGGGGCCGACCAAGGGCAAGATGGATGGATGATATTCTGGAGGTGACGGACTCGACCTTGCAGGAGCTGGGGGTGGCGATGGCCGACAGGAAGATCTGGCATGGGCTGGGCATGAAGTCACGACGAGTCAGAAGTGACTGAACAAATAAACAACAACAAAAAACTTGTTATTCTTTCCAACCCAGTGAAATATTAGAAATAAATTAAATAAAAGAGTTTGGAACTTTGTCTATCCTACAGCAAGACAATTCTCCAAAAGCAAACCAAAACAACCAAATTTGGTGTGGAGAGAGAAGCTGGCAAAAGAAAGACTGAGTCTGAATATGAGACAAATCCAACTGGGAACTGCAGAGAAAAAAAAATCCACAACAAATTCTACCATGCAGGTAGTCCTTGAGTTACGGCAGTAATTGGGACTGGAATTTCTGTCACTAAACTATGCGGTTGTAAAGTGTGACATCATGTGACCACATCGCTTAGAGACAGCAATCCTGGCAGTCACCATTGCCGTCGTTAACCGAATCCCACCAGTTGTTAGATGAGGACCCACCCCGATCCAAGCCATTCCCAGCTTGGTCCTTCCCAGCCCCGAGCCTTGGTAAGGTAAGGGAACGTCTCTTCTGCCTCCTCTTGAACTCCCCTCACCCGCCTGTTTCCCCCATCTCTGCCCCTTTGGCCGCCCTGCACAGCGGCACTCCTTGACAGTGACTGAGTGACAGTGACAGAGACTGACATAAAAATTATGTAAACTGAGACAAAAGTGAAGGAGCAGAAGAGGCTGCTAGAAGAAGCAGAAGAGATAAGGCTAGTAAGAGATAGTCCAAGGAGGACATGGGCACGTGTCATATTGATGAAACAATGCTATGTTCCTAAGCATTTAAATTTATTTTGGCTGCATCCAAGATAAATTAATCCATTTTATTGCTCAAAATTCTGAGATTTTTTAATAAACTCAGCCAAAACGAACAGTTTGACTGTCTCTAAATTTAATAGGTAAAACCAATCCAAAACTGTCCAAGGATCAAATTTGTGTGGATAAGTAAATTTTATGTATGTATGTATGTATGTACTATTTATGTTCAAGACCAACATGGTTTTGTATGGAATTTGTTCATAATGATGCATATATATTTTGTAATTATAGAGAAAGAGTAAGATACGTATTTTTAGAAAACAACATAAAATACTAAGTTGCATCTGGTAGTACAGTGTAAGCATATTCATGAACTGTAGGTAGTTACAATGTTTAACTTACCATTGTCTAGAGTCCAAATTTTTCAGCTCTCTCAACAATTTAGAATTTTTCTTCAAAATATTAAAACTTTTTCTAAGATAAATAGAATAAAAATTATGGCAGACTGTCTCATAACACATAACTGTTATATTTCCGTTACGAACAGGAATTACATACTTTAAAAAATTACAGTAAAAACATTAAAGCTACCTAAAAGTCCTATACTCTGGCTGTCTGTGGCTCCCACTAATCCCTCCCTCCAAATCTAGCAACTTGTGTTTAGTTATCCAGTAACAGGATCTAGTGATCACTTAATACCAGGTATCTAAAGGACTTGGATAAAACTATAACTATTTACGTAGCTTATTGAGCATGGAAGTATATTAGTTACTTGATTTTTCTCTAAGATTTCATGTTATCTACTATGTAAATTTTCTATTTTCAAATTACAGTGTCTACCTATAAAATTTCAATTATGGAAATACAGTACATTAAAATTGAAATATTTCCTGTCAAAATGCAATGGTTGCCTTTGTAAACTTGAAAATAGTGTGTGTATGTATGTATGTATGTATGTACAGTATGTATGTATGTGTACATACACACTTATCTCAGTTAGGTGATATCTAGAAAACAGTACAAATAATAAAGAAAATTGTAACACCTTAAAGATTAACATACTTCTTATGGTATAAACCCTTGGATTAGATACTGAGGTTCATGGGTTGTTATTGTTGTTTTGTTGCAAAAGGCTAAAATGGCAGTGCCTATGCCTTTGAAACTGATAGTGAAAACATAAGAACTACTTTTAAAAGATTTAACATGGCTAGTGGTGTCCCAGTTCAAATGTGACAAATAAATTTAACTTTTTGTGTACTCTTGTTATAGAGGGCAGACTTAGCTTTGAATAAACACCTTTTCATACTGCACTGGAGTGGGGGAATCCTTGCCATCCAAGAATAAGTTGGTAAATAATGTATTACTCACAAATACTGAATGCTGAAACCAAATGACAACTACCGAACGTATCAGAATTTTAATTGGTGGACAGCAACTTAACGATAGTCCATTAGTTTGCCTATAATGATATTTAATCAATTTAGGTTGAACTGCTATGCCAAACTAAATTCAGGAGACGTACTGAGATCATATTTAGAAGCCCTTGGTGTTGCCCTTTAGCCAGATGGATAGAAGTAGCAATCTCACTTGAATTACACTAATTATCCCAATTTATTTCCCACTTTTGTGATCTTTGCCCAGTTCTTTATTAAGGAGGCAGAAGATGAAATTGGAGGGGAGGGATGATTTTACTCTTATTCTTAAATTACCCAGGAGGCATTCTCCACCTTGTGACACACCCCTTTTAGAGCTTGCAAGTCTCCAATCTTCAAAACTTCTTCAGAGGGAGGAGCCATCTGTCTCCCAGACCAGACTGAAAGAGCAAGATTGCCCCTCAGCCCCAAGAACTTGAGTGTTTCTCCTGGTAATTTACTGCAATGAAATGCAGAGAGTCAGGATGCATATAGTTAAACTGTGAAATGCACTGTCAGAAGTTGGCAGCCAGATAGGTTTGTAGAGGAACAGGCTATCAATGCCTACTAATCATTGATGTCTGTTTACTGTCTTCTGAAATCACAGAAGCTACTGGCTTCTGAGAAGCAATCGATTTAAAAAAAATACGTATAAAGACTGGGGCCTCAGGTCCTTCAGTTGAATGCAGTCGTTTTACTGGTCCCAGAGACTTTGCTTTTAGGAACTCCAGTAAGACATAACTGCTGTACAGAACCCTTCTTTGAAGACTGGACTTGCCTGCAAGTAACAGGAGGCGGCACCATCCCAAGGTGGAGAATGTTTCCTGCACAACACAGGAAAATGAACAGGTGACCAGTTACCCAAAGAAAGAAAAAGGCAACAACAACAACAGTAAATAATAAAAAAGTAGTAGTACAGAGAGCTCTGAGAAACTCCACAAACTTAGCAGTTGACACTAGTTTGGGAATCCTGCTGAGCTGAGTTGCAGAAGGGGAGCAGATTTTTCTTTTTCTTTTGCAGGGAGTAAAAGAGTTCTGTTTGGAATTCTGGGAGGGGGACCCCCAATTTAACTTTGTCTATTCTCCCCCCACCCTCTTTCTTCTATAAAAAGAGCTCCATATGTCCTCACTTGCAGTAAGACAGGAGAGCAGTCCTACTACTTCTTTCATAGTAGGTAATGAATGCCTGACCATTTGGAGGCAGCTTTTAAAAAAGAATAAACAGACCTAAGAAGGTTTATCTCAGCTCCCTGTACACAATTCAGTTGGAAGAGGTGGGCGACTTGGTTCTCTTCTTAGTTTTAAAAAAAAGGCTTAGCTCTCCTCCTCCTCTGTTAGAAAATAAATATCACCTGAAGATGCAACCTTACGTGATGAGGTAACTATTTACTAAGGAAGAAGATAAGAGTACAGAGGAAACTTTTGACTAAACACTGGGCCATCTTAAAAAGAGGGAGGGAGGGAGGGAGGGAGAAAACAACAAGGGTAAAATGATCTTCTTCCCCCAACCCCTGGATGCTAATTACAATACAGCCTCCAACTCACTAAAAATTGCTCTCCCACAATTGGTGAGAAAAGCAGAACAGTCTTTCAGTTCATCACTATTGGGGAAGGCAGTGATGTTTCCCCCCCAAAAAAATTCTTAGTCTACTGTCATAGTTTCAATCAGGAAGAAGCACTCTTCTGCAGGGAGATTTCTGCCTGGGAATACTGGACAATACAGTATTCACACATTGATACACATTTTTGAATGCTTACCTTTTTTCCCAAGAATTCATTCCTAAGTCATTTAGCAAGAGCTTACATAAATGAAATGGTGACTGGAGCAGAGCAGATCTTGGCATCTTCTGGCTTTCACTTTTTGTATTATGATTCAGATTGTATCCATGAACATATTCATTTTCTGTGCAACTCTGCTGCATTATTGCTTCAATGATATCATGAACTTGGTCATGACTCATGACAGATGGGGATGGGGATGGCTCATTTAATTTTACTTGTGAATGTAAAAGGCACTCAGGACTACTACTGCCAATCCTTTCTAGCAACTTATCAAGAGCATCTTCTCCCTCATCTACTTGAATGAAATCAGTTGGAGTCTCAAAGTTCTGTTTATTTTTTTCCATAACTGTGGAGAATTTTCTGTTCTTCTGATTTAGTGAACAAGCAGCTAACGGCCCATGCATCAATTGTCCATCCCATGAATACTTTCCTGAGATATCCCTAACAATTACTCTTACTTCTGAGAAAGATTCTTCCAGTTCATCATTTATCCCCCTTTTTGAAGGAATCTGAAGGTAAGAAATGACAGTATTGTCATTAAATTCAAAGAGCTGTAAATTGGGGCTTCTGAAGACTTCAGGTGAGAGTTCAGAAGATTCCATACAAAAATTGTTGTGATTCTCACTAATAAGACTATGTAGAACAGCAGGTCCTTCAGTCAGAGGATAATGGCCCAAATTGTTTACTAGATGTGCCATAATCATTCGGGCTGTCAATGGTATTAACTCCAAGCTCCTCCTCTTCATTTCTGAAAGCAATTAACAATGATAATAATTAAAAAAAAATAAAACAGCCAACCATACATACATACATACTACTTTCCCAATTTTGAAACTTGGGGCAGGGACAAGGTACATCCTCAGTTTTTATAAGTTTCTGAAATGAGGAAGGTACAAGACATATAGTCTGACAAGAAATTAGCCAATAATATAATTTTAAGAATAGTATCTAAATATATGCTATTTGTGGGTTTGAAACTAGAGATAGGTTTGGTCCCAGTATATTTAAAGGTACCACGTTATTATATACCAGATTAAAGAAACATTAGGAGACAGAGTTTCAAAAATCTACATAACAGAGCAAAAGATCAGGAGCAGTTTATTATTCCAAATGAGGGGTGCATCTGCAATTACTCTTTAATTTGCTCCTATCTGTGCCCAAGACATCTGAAGTTTAAACCAGCTTAAGACACTTTGTCAAGATCACGCAAGGTATATGGTCCAGGCTGAAGGTTACTACATCATCCCACTGGACAATTCCTTCCCTCCCACCTTTCTGTTCCAGGAAAGCAACACCCAATTGCTTTCCTTCTTAATACACATACACTTTTAAAAAAAGATTGTTTAGTTTATTTAAAGATACTTGAACAGTGAAAACAGGAAAAAAAAGAATTGTGACGAGGGAAAAAAAGAACACATTAAAATTTTACAAAATACAAAATATTTTTTTTCCTTTTAATATTCTGTAAATTCTTTACATAAGAAAAAAGAAAAAAAATCTACTATTAGTCTTACAAGTCACATTATAACTGGAAGGCATATAAAGATAATCATAGGACAGTTTAGCACTAAGAACTAATATTAGAACTCCGAATATCAGAGTTTGACAAAAACAGCCAAAGTAATAAGAATTAGTAGTCAAAATAATAAGAATCTGAAGCAGTCAATCCTTTATGGCAGGGCTTTCCAAACTTTTGCCATTGGAGACACACCAACGGCCGGCGCACAAAATCCAACCTGGTGACCTTGGGCCAGTCACTTTCTCTCAGCCCTAGGAAAGAGGCAATAGCAAACCACTTCTGAAAAACCTTGCCAAGAAAACTGCAGGGACTTGTGCAGCCAGTCTCTGAGAGTCAGACACGATTGAATGGATTTTAAAAAAAGCATCAAAATGCACAGATATGCAACCACAACAACTGCTTTTAAAACAAAAAAATCCTTTTTTGTGAACCATTTTGCTCTGTAATAATTTCTAGATCTTCCCTTTAACATCAGAAGTAAAACAGCACAGTGGTTTGCCTAGTAAGAGTTTACTGGTTCAGAACCCAGCAGAAATGTGGTGGATGGTGTTGTTCTTTAATTTACTATATTCTTTCCTTAGCTAGCTTTCCCTAAAAAGTTGAAGGCTTTCAGGAAGAAAAGTGCAGGATTCCATGATTTCATCTTTTTTTCCAGGCACTTGAGATAAAAAGGTTGTACACTGTGCTATTCTGCTGTTGGAAAAGGAAATGTCTTAGAAGCTCTTAGAGATAACGGTAAATATTGCTTCATTTGAGGGAATATTCCTTCTGCAAAGTAATCAATGAACTTCTAGGGTTATAAGGAAATAAAGTTCTGCAGCTGAAACAGACAAGAGTACTCAAAGTGACATAAATGGAAAAGACCACCTTCAAAATGCAGGAAATGCACTGATAGGTCCAATTTGTGATAGGAGGTAGGTACAGGTAGTCCTCAACTTACGACGGCAATTGGGACTAGAATTTCTGTCGCTATGCGATGTGGACGTAAAGCACGACTGTACTGCTTAGTGACAGCAATCCCTGTAGTCCCAGATGCCATCCTTAACCGAATCCCACAGTTATTAGGCGAGGCAATTTTCTTCCAGCTTCCCACAACCAAAGTCAGTGGGGAAGCCAGCAGGAAGTTGCAAGTCCCAGGCCGGCAGGCAGGTAAGTGGCTACTACCGGGTGGGGGAGTGAGTGAGGGGGTGCATGGGGGAGGGTCAGGGAGGGTGCAAGGGGGTACACGAGAGGCATGGTGAAGGTCAGGGAGGGTGTGTGAGGGTGCAAGGGTGTGTGTGAGAGGTACAGTGTGGGTCAGGGAGGGTGTGCAAGGGTGCACGAGAGACATGGCGTGGGTCAGGGAGGGTGCAAGGGTTGGGGAGATAATGCGCGAGTGGCCGATGCGGTGTGAATGCAGAGGGGCTGGGGGAGGGTGCTCAGGCAGGGGAGACTTACGCCAGCGACCTGCGATCTTCCCTGCCGGCTTCCCCACTGACTTTCTGGGGAAGCCAACGGGGAAGGTTGCAAATGGCGATCACATGATTGCAGGGCGCTGCAACCAGTCATAAATGCAAACCAGTTGCCAAGTGCCCAGATTGCAATCACGTGACCACGGCGATGCTGGGACGGCCAGAACTTCAAGGACCAATTATAACTAGGCTGACCATATGTCCCGTTTTGAACGGGACAGTCCCGGTTTTTTAGCATTTTTCAACCGTCCCGTCGTTTTGACAAAAATCTCAATTTTGTCCCATTATTTAAACCAGGCGGGAATGGCATAGAAGGAGGATCCGAGCCGGAGCTGCCAATTGGAGGCAGCCTGGAAGAGGAAGCCCTCCTGCCTATCAGCGTGCGGCAAAGGAGGGTGGGGTTTGCAGGAAAGAGCCAATTGCGGGGGGCGGGGTTTGGAGGCAGGAGCCAATTGCGGGGGGCGGGGTTTGGAGGCAGGAGCCAATCATGCGGACCGGGGGTGGGGTTTGCAGGAGGGATCCAATCGCACGGACCGGGGCACGGGGTTTGCAGGCAGGAGCCAATTGCACGGACCGGGGGTGGGGACCCCTGTCTTTTTCATGAATACGGAATAAGACATAAGACCCCGTCCCGTTTTGCCATCCCAATGTCCCGTTTTTGTCTCAAGGAAAAATGGTCAGTCTAATTATAACCACCATTTGTTCAGCGCTGTTGTAACTTCCAACGGTTGCTGAACGAATGGTCGTAGGTTTACTACAAGATTTTTAGGATTTTAACCGAAAAGATTTTAGGTTACAATATTTTAACTACAAGATCCCTGCCCCTGATCTAAGACTTGTAAGCAAACTATTGAGACATCAGTTATCAATTGCTTACTTTAAAGGTTGAGTAGGAAAAAATCCTTGCACCAATTTCAGTTGCATTTGTGGGAAGGGAAAGTTGACAGATCTGATTTTTTTTTAAAAAAAGAAATACATTGACATAAAGCAAGACTGAAAAGAAGTGAACTGTATGAGGTGGCAATTTTTTAATATGTATTTTGTATTTATAAGGAAAAATCTATAAGAATTATACTGTGAATTGCCAAGGTAATGGCATTTTTACACATGATAATTGATTTTAACTATTAAAATATTGAATGCATTTTATCTGTATAAGAATAACAACCAAATTATCTGGTGTGTGTTATTTGTTTCAGATAACAATTTCAATTTCATTGATGACCTCTGGTTATAAAGGAAAATTCTACAAAGTTACAGGGAAGTGATAAACCAGCAGTTTCTAATCTTTTCTTTTATGCAGACATCATCATCATCAAAAGCTTTTGAAAACCACTGCATAAACTAGAGCAGAGCTTTCCAAACTGTGTGTCGCGACACAAAAGTGTGTCGCCACACACAGCATGGTGTGTCGCCACACCACCCGGAAGCGGCGGCGCGCGTGCACGGCAGCCGCCATGCACGCGCGCGCTGCCGCCGTGCGCGCCTCCGCACCCCCCCGCGCCGTCGCCGTGCGCACGCGTGTCGCCACCGCTGGGTGTGTCGCCAGCGGCGGCACTTTGGAAAGCCCTGAACTAGAGATTAGTCAGCAATGCAGCAGTTGTGTGTAGGATGGTACATGTATCTTCCTAGGGGGTATCTGCAAATTCTCCAACTTAAATAAAAGTGAAACACACATACAAATGTATTACTTAAATCTCACAAGATTGACAAATCTCATGGTGCTCTCATCTTAAACTTTATTTATTCATACATTCTGTACATACTACATTTCTATCTCACCTTTTTCTCTGGGAGCTCAAGATGGCATGCATGGCAATCTCCTCCCCCCTCAGTTTACCCCAGTTAGGTTGGGCTGAGAGTGAATGACTTGGCAAAGGTCACTTAGAAAGCTCCATAGTGAAGTAGGGACAATCCTGATCTAAATTAAGCATTTAAACCAACACACCACACTGGCTTTTGGGAGATTTGGGGCAAAGAATGCCAAAACTTAAGTGAGATTTGGTGATCCCATGAGATTTTGATTATTTTAAAACAGTTTTAAGTTGACACCCACACTAAGAACCATCTTCAGTTTCCCAGCAGGGTACAAAAGTCCCTGGAGCAGAGACTGAAAGTCATTGTGACATATTATTATTCAGTTTTCTTCTGGGTTATTATAAACCTTGAACCTCAGCACAAACACATCTGAAACTATTGGGTTCTAGACTATTATTGGAGAATCCCTCTATGAAGCATTCTTGCCAATTGTTATTAAGTAATAACAGTTAGATTTCTCTTGTTTGCATATGTCAGTCCAGGATTTTGTCTAAGTATGAAAGCTGTTCCAAAAGTAGCATTTATTGAAAAGGAAGTTTCCCCCTTGCCTTGCTGCAGCTCCTTGAAAAAGTATTCCATGAACTCTCTGACCTTCAAGAAGGGCTTGAAATATGGACAAGAAATTGTAGTGACAGAAGAGAAGGAAGTCAGGTGGAAGCAACTTGCATCAGTACATGCTCCAACATGCTGCCTCCAAATTGAGGATTTATCATATCTTAAACATAATGCTTACATCTGTTGGGGTTCAGTTCTTGTAAAACATGTATTTTCCTTTTCCAGAGAGTATTCAATAAAAAGACTTTAAAAGGTTCTGTTCCCTTTCAAATTATTTGTTACCTTCAGCGACAGTGAGCAAATTATTCAGGTCTGCAGAAGACTGAAACGGAATCAATTCAGAATTCCTGACATTTCCTAGGGGCATGAAGGGATCATAGATCTCACTGGAGAGGTCTGCAAGACTTAAAAGATAATGGCTTTGCTGTGTGTAAAGGCTTGAACCATAAACACAACAGTTCAGGATCTGCAATAAAACAAGAAAAATATAAAAAGTGAAATACCACAAAGTTCTTCAAGAGAAGCATTTAGGGATGCTAAATCACTCCAACCTGAGCTTCTAACTGTTATGAACACTACTAAATTGAACATGAAACTGCTTGAGTAATCCCATAAACAGTATCTTTTTAAATAGCAGATATAGATATAAGGAAACAGTCATGATCTGAAGTGGGGTACTGAAATGATCCTGAACACATGATCTACTTTACATTTAAAATACACCAAGAATATAGAACAACAAATGTTACAATGACACATTTGAAAATGTATCTAATATACAGGAGCAACCGAAAAAAGAATTAGCAATGTCCACAGCACACGTGTCAGTGACAAAACTGGTGCAACAACGTGGGCAGGATCTCGGACAGCTGTACACAAAGCCTGCCTGAGTTCATCAATCAAACCTAGTTCAAAAGCAGACAGCCTGTTAATATGACTTTTTTGTAATTTTGTTTCAGTATGCCACTGTTCATATACAGTAAGTAGGTACTAGGAAGTGAAGTATTTAGGTATGACCATTCATGCTTACCCTATAGATATAATCAAGCAATGGAGTATTAGAAGAATTTTGATTTTCAAAACTGGAAGCAAATACAGGCTCCAACAGTATCTTCACCGGCAATGTCATGCACCAGTCCAATAAGCAAAGTAATAATGAAACTATAAACTAAAACAGAAACGTCCAAATATTAGTTCTACTTAGAAAGTCGGAAAACCTGATCTAACAAAAGAAAATTTACCAGGAAATATATGATGTGTAATCAAGAGAATATGAACTGAAAAATCTATGAACAAATACCATCCACCATCAGTAAAGTTGTTTTGAAGAGTTCCTGGTCATCTATTTGAAGTCTAAAGCAGAAATTTGCTCTCTCCCCACAAAACAGCAATTGTCAATCATACAAACCAAATTGCCTAATTTAAACCTTAGCTCCTTGTGTTAACTATGCAATATTAGGACCAAATGAAGGCAGCTTATCATCACATACCTTTTTATCACCTTCCACAGAGGAGTATTCTGCACTTGGTAACAGAAATGCAATAGTGGCAACAAGGATCTGTGTAAAGGCAATTTCAGAATAAATTTACAAAAATGTTTGGTTTCCCGAAATCAGTCAAAGCATAGGACAGCTAACAAATGTAAGTGAAATATGAATACTTTCTAATAAAATATATACCCTTTACCTTTCTTTTCCAACTCTGTTACCTAAAAGAAATAATTAGCAAAGTTTCCTAGAGGAAAAGAAAATTTTATATTAATGGTATTTTCTTTTTCTTCAGAGATTTGCAGTCAGCACTCCTTCACCTTGCAAATATGAGTTTCAGCAATCAGCAGCTTAATGCCCTAGAACAGAGCTTTCCAAACTGTGTGTCACGACACAAAAGTGTGTCGCCGCACACAGCGTGGTGTGTTGCCACACCACCCGGAAGCGGCAGCGCGCGAGTGCACGGCAGCAGCGGCACGGGATCAGTGCTTCCGTGTTTTAGTGGAGGCTGCTGCTGCCGCCGCCGTGCACCCGCGCGCCGCCACCGCGGCCGCCACTAGTGTGTTGCCAGCGGCGGCACTTTGTAAAGCCCTGCCCTAGAATGTCCTGCAGAAGCTTTCTACTGAAGCTGTGTTAGCTGATGATATGTTTATAATGAATGATTGTGTGAATGGACATGTGGGTAGCTAAAATAGAAATGCCAGACTTAAAGACAGCAGAGGGTATCCCTGTCTAATGAAATAAGTAAAGATTCCCCTGCCAGCTAATTTCTGATGATATACTTGGAATGTTTGCAAATGATGGACTTATATAAATGTTACTCTAACACTTACCTATTAAATGAAATTAGACAAAGATTTATACAATCTGAAGAGAAGCCAGACTATGAAAACAGTAAGTCTTCCAACTTTTCAAATTCAGGTATTATATCTACAGTAAATAGAAATGTAGAACATGATCTACATCCAGTATACCAGCACTGTTCCTTAGAATGAACTAAATTCATTCCCCTCCAGAAGGATGGAGGCAAAGTTTCTTGGGTGTGATGAAAAACCAAATTAACTTTCTGCAGAAAGGATTTGGATCCAATACCACTTTATTGTCATGAAAATGCACAACTGAAACTCCTCAGACAGAACTGCAACTCCAAAAATCTGTAAGTAGATGCAACTGCCACTAAACTGAGAATGAACTGTTTCTAGAAATGACTAAATGCTGCAAAGGGCTAGCCATATGAACCATCAAAATCCAACTGAGGTTCCAGGTAGAGAACTAATTAATGCAGTAATCCTTTATACGGTTTTAAAAATTCAGATATAAAAGGAAACCATGACAAAACTCCACTGCAACTTCTGAAGAAGGCACATTAAAAAAAATGGAACCAGCAAAATATTGGTTCCTGCACCATATTTTGTGGGTTGTTAGGAAGAGAATAAACCCTAATTAGCTTATATGCTTTGTAGTAAATTGCAGCCAGATGGTTTTGGCAGCAGAGGGAGAGAGGGCTCAAATACACCACTACAGAATTACTAACCCTGTATCTGTTGAGTGGGACATGGAACATGAAGTGGTTTGTGTTTTCTAAAAACATTTTATAATTATTTTAAACAGCTATTGAAGTGCACAGCATCTCCATTAGCACAGGAGGATTAAAATGTGTCTGCTCCAAATAAGACATTACATTTCACTTAAAAAGCAACCATTATAAACAAATACTAATTGCCATATATAAATATTTTGGAAATGAAACATACTTCAATAATTTTTTGGGGTAGAGAAATGTTGTATTTCTGTAGTTTTTCCCAGTAAGATGTCAATAACTGAAAGATATCACATGCTGCCTGTGCAATCTGCTTGTTAGAAAACTGCAAAAATGAAAAACAAATTAAGAAGAAATAAAGGACAAACAGCATCACAAGCAGACTGCTATATTTCTAAAATTTTCTATCTCAGTCTCTATAATTACATAAATTCCCAAATGTGGGATCTATCCATCATCCATATACATATGTTGGAGGTAACATTAAATTGGCCTGTATTTTACATAATATCCAATGTAAATGATGCTACAATCTCATCAACCTCCCTTGACTTACCTCCATGATTCAGGCCAGCTGATGTGTTTTCCCTTAAGAAGGGATGGGGTTAACAATTCTCAAGACAGTTGTTTGCAATTCTGTGCATCCCTCCTACAGAGTATTATGCTAAACGCATTCTAAAATTAATCATTTGCTAAGAAATATCTCTCTCAAAGATGGTAAGAAAGTTTTTTTTGCTTTGTTTTTAATTTAGTTAAGTAATTTCAAACTTACTGCAAACTTCCATGCAGAAAATAACAGGTGCAAAATGAGAAAAATTGAAATCAAGCTATTATTTCAATACAATTACATGGAACATTTCTTTTGGTTATAACTCAGCAAATAAGATAAGATAAGATTCCAGGTACATCATTCCAATGCAGCCCTTCATATGTTTTATGAAATGGCTCCTCTACAAAAGCTTGTATTATAACAGCTTTGTCTAGATATTACAAGACTTGTTGCTCTAAAAGCTTACCGTGGTTATACCTTGGGAAATAAATAATTTATAAATAAATAACTCATTGTCTCAAATACATGGCATATATACATATCTGAAATTTTCAAAAATAGGATAATAGACAAAACAAGTGAACCTTCTGCATAACTTAATAAAATATTCTAAGCATCTGAATCCTCTTTGTTTGAGGTCAGCCCACACAGTTGTGTACAGTCAAAATAATTTGCTATACTTGTACCTTTAGTGTCACACCAAAAACATTTATTGCATCTTTTACTTGAGGATGGTTGGTACAGTGTACAAGTTCTTCACATATCCAAAGCCCAAGACAGCAGAGGGCTAAACACCTTAAGAAAGAAAGTTTAATCTGGTAAACCACAAAGTCTTCTATATTTTTCAATACTAGTAGGGTCTTCAACTGAATGATAAATAATTAACAATGCACAAGGTTCAGATTGTCGTTGCTTTATGGTAATTTCCCCCCCCCCCATTTTAGTGCTAAATGCAAACCCTACTAAAGTTTCTATCATAAAAGTGATGTCTGGTCTTTTGCCTAAGCTGTATTCATTTTTTATATTTGTACTCTAGCTCTACAATGTGAAGGGCCTTCTTCCACATGTAAAGGCAGTGAAGTTAGAATTATTTTTTGCCCTCTTCTGTAGACCATTGGCTTTGCTTTTTTTCTTACATATCTATAGTTTAAGCTGAAATAAGTTTTATCCTGGACAGGCAGACATGTCATTCTTTCACCAATATCTATTCTTTAATTATATTTTGTAATATTTTCTGTTTCATTCAGGATTTTACCTTGAAGCTTCACTTGGTTCCTCTGTGGCATTCTTTAAAAGAATATTTATGAGGCAAAACTAGAACAAGAAAAATTACAGTAATAAAATGTTTTATTCTGATAGTCATATTGCAGATTTTTGCTTATTTTTCAGTAAGATTAAATAATAAAACTTGGATAGACAAAGTAAATAAGGTTAATTATTGGGCACTTCATAAATCAACAAATGAGACACTACATAAATCAACAAGAGTATTCCTCACCAGTTCTGAAAAGTGCTACTTAATAAATAATGACAAAATGGAGGAAATACTATTCAGCTCAGATTTGTCCTACCTTATCAACATTTACATACATGCTTGCACAACAGCAGCTTTTAAAAATGTCTAACTCCCCGGTTTCTTTGCTCTGTCATTTAGACCACCCTTTCCATATATACTCAAAAAGCACAATCGTTGTAACTGTAAACAAAATGTTGCTGTTTTTTGTCAGAATCTGGCAGAAATGTTTTTTTAATTACTTTTTCTTTGAGCTTCCTATTTTTCTCTTTTTAAAACAAACCCACACACCCTCAAGTGGCACACAGTTTCACTATTTTTCCAGTCATCTGAGATTAGAAGGGTTTCACCCTCAGCTGCCAAATAGCCCAAATAACTTGTAGGGCAGAAAAACCTAATTTAAAAATTCCAAACATTTCTGCTGGATTTTGAACCAACAACCTTCTATCTGCAAGGGAAGAATTATAACCACTGTACTGTTATAGCACTCATAGTAAAAGGGTAGCTTTAAAATGTATCAAAGAGGATGGAAAGCACTGGTACTGAACTGCTGGGGTGAGCCTACAACAAACTTCTTCTTCTTCCTACCGTTTTCCCGCTATTTTTGCGGGATCTGCTTTTCGGATCTTGAAACACCACTATGCTATGCCAAAAGTGCAGGAGTTGGGAACATAACGTGAGAGCCAGTTTGGTGTAGTGATGAAGGTGCTGGCCTAGAAACCAGCAGACTGAATTCTAGGCCTCTCTGAGGCATGAAAGCCGGCTGGGTGACTTTGGGCCAGTCACTCTCTTTCAGCCCACCCCACCCCACAGGGTTGTGGTTGTGAAGAATTGTTGACTTTGGACCAGTCACACTCTCTCAGCCCATTTTTCTGTACAGAACACTGAAATCTACATTTTGCTTGATAACAGTTCTTTTGGAAGATAAAACTGGGTTTAGAATTCCTTCAGAAAAAACGAGATTATCTATAATTTTGGATTGACAATTGCAGGAAAAAGGGAACTACAGGCTATTGGTGAATTGATGTAATTAACACATCCTATGCCTAGGATTTCCTGATCAATCTGGTAATACATGAAATGACAGGAAAGCAGAGAGTAAGTCGGGAAGAAGAGGATGGAGGAACGGATGCATATTTTCTCCATCTTTTCCTTCATCAGGGAGTCTTGCCTGGGTTTAAGACCATTTAAATAGAGTAGGTGGTAATTACAATTTCTGGTGGCAGAGAATTCCATAGTTTAACTATATATTATATCGAGAAATATTTTTATTTTATTCATCCTGTAATTTCATGCAATTAGTTTCAGTGGAGAAAATTGAACACTGAGGGATAGACACAAAAACATTTTTCTGTAATTTTTTCCATATTATTTATGATTTGATATATCTCTAGGATGTTTTTTTTAACCTGCTTTCATTCCAAAAGTCTCAAATTCTTTGGTGTTTCCTCACAGGGGAGCTGCTTCAGTCCCTTAATCATTTTGGTTCTCCTTTCCTCCATGTTCTCCAGCTCTAAAGTATCCTTTTTAAGGTGTGACTACCCTGGTTCTAGGTTGCTGGTGAACTATATATCATCTGTGCATTTTTATGGTAAATGAGTTTTCCTTAGGTCTGAATCCCTTTTTGTACCTCACCACAAATCGGTTTAAAATAGTTACCTTTTCTATGCCACCTAAAAATAAGAGCACAAGTGGGATTTGCATAGAGCCCTAACCTATATATTAAATGCACCGCTAGTTTCAGGAAGACAGCCTGACTGCCTGTTATCATATAGATCAGCTCACAAAGAAAAAAAAAATTACTTTGACATCTGCAGTTCCTGTTGTGATTTCTGCTTCAGCAACAGATGGTAACAGTGAGATGTCTTGGTAAAGATTAGGAAAGCAAATCAGAGATCCAAGAATAGTATTTGCTTCTAAGCGGGGAGCCTATAACAAATAAACAAACAAATGCATATGTTTATAGTCATGTCAATTAACAAAAATTGTAGATTCTGGTAATATCCAAATCCATTT
Organism: Charina bottae; assembly: GCA_023362775.1. Lineage (NCBI taxonomy): Eukaryota > Metazoa > Chordata > Lepidosauria > Squamata > Charinaidae > Charina > Charina bottae. Next base: position 19,423,516 of record JALMGJ010000016.1, on the reverse strand, counting down.
TAGGACAGTAGTATTTGGGCCAATTCACATCCTGACTTGTTGTCAATATCATTCTCAAAAAGGACCTCCCAACAATAAGTAACTGTAACATTTAACTGGTTTTGGGGGCAAAGGACACAAGGAAAGTATGAAGAATAAATTTATGCACATTGCTTCACACTATTGCAGCTACACACTTGAACTAAAATAATAATCAAGGAAGTAAACTTGTATCTATGAAAAGTAAACTCTTCTTGATGGACCATGCTTACTTAATTATACTAAATTAGGGATTATACTTTTGGGGAATAAGGGGCGCGATGGCTCAGTGGTTAAGACGCCAGGCTTGCTGATCGGAAGGTCGGTGGTTCGAGACCCGAGTGCCGCGTGACGGAGTGAGCTCCCGCACTCGCCCCAGCTCTTGCCAACCTAGCAATTCGAAAGCATGCAAATGCAAGTAGATAAATAGGTACCACTTTGGTGGGATGGTAACAGTGTTCCACGTGCATCATGCCGGCCACATGACCGCGGAAGCGTCTTTGGACAGCACTGGCTCTTCGGCTAAGAAATGGAGATGAGCACCGCCCCCTAGAGTCGGACACGACTGTGAAGGGGAAAACCTTTACCTTTACCTACTTTTTGGGAAGGATTTTTCAAGGAGAATTTGGGAGATTATAGTGGTTTCTTTGTTTGTTAAATCTTTGTTAAGCCTGCTCCACAGCTTAACACTAAAGCTTTTGTGTGTTTCTCTTCTCAAAATGGCAAGAAATTTGATAGTATGGCTAGAAGAGCTTCCAGAGGCCACAAAAAGCGGGATTGGGGGCCATAAATTCCTTTCCCTTGAACATTTTCTACAACAGTCAATGTACCATAGAGGGAAGAATCCACAATTTCCATTTGCAATTTTGATTCCATTTCATTTCTACATCAACTTTCTGCTTCTCAAAGGAAATTCTGATGTAAAAACCTGGTTTGTGTTAAAAAAAAAACCCTCAGTAATTAACCAAATCCCTAATTACATGCTGGAATATTCATACTTGGCTTCTTGAAGGCACCTGCAGGACATTAAATTGAGTTCCACTGCCAATTTTTGATATTACTCAGACACACAGTACACACCTTTGCTACATACAGGTAGTCCTCACTTAACAACCATTCATTTAGTGATGGTTCAGACTTACAATGGTGTTGAAGAAAACTTATGACCAGTTCACATATATGACCGTTGCAGCGTCCCATGGTCACGCGATCACCATTTTAGACCTTCCTGGCCAGCTTCTGACAAGCAAAATCAGTGGGGAATCACTTGATTCATTTAATGACCATGCGGTTTGCTTAATGCCCACGGTGATTTGCTTAACGCCCACTGCAAACAAGGTCATAAAATCGGGTCAGATTTGCTTAATGACCACTTTGCTTAGCAACCGAAATTCCGATCCCAATTGTGGTTGTTAAGCAAGGACTACCTGTAGCTCATGCTGTTCTGGTGAGCCACTGATTACCCAGAGAAGCAATTCAGGGAGCAAATGTAGTTGTTAGCGAAGAAAAAAAGATTTGTTACCACAAAATAACTTCTGAATTCAATTGCAATTTCTGAATTCCTTATGTGTTTGACTAAACTGCATAAGAAGCCAGCCACGGAAGGGAAAAAAAAGTATGTTTTTCCTTTAAATGGCATTTTTCATCAAAATGACATAACATTTCCAGACTTTCTTCTGCTACTACAAAAGATTAGACCTGCAAATGTTAGATGCACTGCACAAATTGCCCTCATTTTATTGCTGACAATTTCTTTCTTCTTCAATGTACAAGTCATTCATTTCTGATGAGATGAAAAATTGAAACATGAACATAAAAATGAAATGAAAGAAGAATGAGAAAATACTCAGATCTCAATCAATTGAATTTTCATTTATTTTCATAGCTAAAACAAATGAAATCTAGAAAGCTCATTTGTTCAGTTTACATTCATTTTCAACAAGACTGCATTTCCTAGCATTCAGAAGCAGTGAAATTCAACTTAACATTATCTAATAAAAATATCCTACTTCAGCAATGTGAGTGTTCTGGCTTGGCTGACTAGTGTAACTGAGAATGAGAAATACTTAACAAGATATCACTTCATACTGTCAATCAGAACAGAGATATCCTAATGAAAAATATACTGCTAAATTTTGAGATATTTGGCAAGTTATTTGAAAAAAATCATACATCAATCTGCTCCAATGTCACACTGCATTAATGAGTCAATACTGGTTAAGAGTAGGGAAATCTGCACATTGCTAATGATTGTACACTTTTGCAGGAACAAGACAACTGAACATTGACACACTTACCTCCAACATGTTTGTACTCAGAACTCTGGTTGCAGCTGTTATGAAATCTCTTATTAGCAGCGTAAAGCCAGGTAAGCCCAAGAAGAAAAAGAATGGGGAGCAGTGTTTTATGACAGTGTTTAAAATATCCTGAAAAGAGGGAAAAATGAAATGTGTGAATAAGCCAGGAGTTTTTTCATTTGATATGAAAATCAGTATCCTGTTCTTATCCAATAGATCATGGGAGGAAGATGCTCTGGTCCATGAGGACAAATGTACTGCAGAAAACTGAACTTTTTGATACAACTGGCTGTTATGTGCAGTGTGGGGGTGGGGATGGGGAGGTGGGAGAATCTTCACTCTGGAATCGGTCATGGGAAATATAAAAAATACAGACGTAATGCCTACTTTGAAGTAAATACCTGTCAATATTAAGAGTGATACTCCCAGTGTTCATATATGAATTTTAAAATACACACATGCACGCACATGCACACACTCCTTTCAAAATAACGTATTGCCTGAGGAAATACCACCAATATAAACCTCCACAAATAGGTACCTATGCTTATGAACATTCCACTCATGTTTAGAGGTGCAAGAAATGTACTAACGTGGGGAAGAGACAACCCTAGTTGGCAATATTTTTCTTACATTCTTCTATCTCAGCCTGGTCGAGGAAATTTGTAGGCAGGAAATCCATAATAGCTCCCACTATCCTTGTCTACAAAACTACAATTGTAAATAAACTTTTTGCCAAATTTTAAATCTGTACTCAAAAGTTATGAAGCTACATGTGTACTAATTAAACAACAACAAAAATAGTAACATGATGCGGCAGTGAACTGAGACAACATTTAAACCACAGCTTTCCAAACTGTGTGTCGAGGCCCAGGTTTGTCGCTTCAGAAGTGCTAATGGCGCGGCGCATGCACAGCGGCGGACCATCAGCGCTTCCGGGTTTTCGCACGGCACACAAGGACACCTCTGCCGCCACCACTGCGGCGCACAAACATCCGAAAGCGCCGCAGTGGCGCTTTTGGTTTTTTGCGTGCCGCACTAGCGGTGGCACTTCTGGGTTTTTGTGCGCTGCTGCAGCGGCAGCGCTTCCGAGTTTTCTCGTGCGCCGCCGTTGGTGTGTCGCCACAGGAAAACCTTGGAAAGCCCTGATTTAAACTATGGACTCCAGCAGTGAAATACATTCATTGTAGGTTGTAAGAGCCATAAGGATTGTTTCAGAGCAGCCTACATTCTTGCACAGCTGACCATTTTAAAAAATGCAACCTGAAAGGCAAAAAGTCAAGAGGAGTCTGGTAGCACCTTTTCTGCCTAACCAATTTTAATAAAAAGCAAAAGCTTTGAACTGCAGCTCACATCGTCAGAGGCATAGGTGCAGTCTATGCCTCTGATGGCATGAGCTCCAGCTCACAGAAGGGCATGCCTTTTAACAAAATTAGTTAATAAGAAAAGGTGCTACCAGGCTCCACCTATTTTTGTGCCACCATAGACTAATACAGCTCTCCTCCTATGTCTAAAACCTGAAAAGCAGTGTTACTTCAAGCTTCTGTCACAAATGTAGAGCTATAGATGACTTGTGACATGTGATGACATATAAACGGAAATGCAGAAATGCATATGGCTTTTCCGACTCTGCCTGCTTTTATCACAATCAGAATACTATGTCTTGGTGTGTTGCACTAAATTTTACTTTTGGGGTTTGTTGCATAGAAAGCTGATCAGATCCTGCCTCAACAAGAGTGTTTATTAGAAATAATCGAATAATCTGGCTGTACAAGAATTTTCTTCCACTTCTGTTCTGCCTTTCTGCTATAACCATCCTCAAGGCAAGTTCCTGACAGAAGGAACAACTTGAAATGGAAAAGGAGTGCTACCTCCTCTTATTCTATAGGTGAAAGAAAATAACAACATATTAGACAAAAGGTAGACAGGAGGCTAACCCCATAGTAAAACCTTCACATGAAAATAATTTAAATCAAATAAAAAATTAAAATAAGTTCCCTCCATTATTCTTCCTGCTCTGTTATGCTTCCACTGTGGATTTGTAAAAGCCCTATAGCTTTGTGCTTTTTTTCTCTAACAAGTCTGATATTCAGGAAATATTAAATCAAAACTGCTGCTCTGTATAACTAAAACTTTACAGTTTTATGCACTGATAGTCAGCACAAAACAGATTTTTCACAAATATTGACTAAAAGGTAAATAAATGTTAGCATCACAACACACAGCATTTCCCTGTTGAAACATCACTTCAGTTAATGTTCAAACTGGTTTTAATCACTTCCCATGTTACATTTTAAAGGCAGTATCAGTCAATGCAAACATTCTAAAAGAATGAGCAGATGGAGGCTGGAGTCATGAAGTGGCTGGTAAACTCCTGTTCTGAAGGCAGAACAAAAGACCCACCTTTTCCATAATTACTGGACTGATTAATGTATTGCGTTTTTCTCACAGCACACCTGTAATTATTGAGAGGTAAGCATTGTGCTGTGTGCCTAGTGTCTGAACCAGCTCTGTAGCAGCAGATGGGGCTACATCTCTGTTGACATATGCTACAATAAAATGACTCATGAATCTTGGCATGAAAGGCAGAGTGAAGCATTTTTAAAGATTAATAAATTCTAACTGTTAATCTTGCTGCCTTTTTTCATTAAAGCCGTGTGTCTATAAAAAGATTCCAGAGTATTTTTCAAGAGGAGGAGGCTGAAGCCACATTGCATAAATGGACTAAGAACTTCACTTTGTTTCTAAAGTAAGGGGTGCCTGGGTTTGAGCCCTTTGGGAGCCTAAAGGAACAAAGGGCGCAGTCCACTATAAAGTTCTCCTATGCAAGGCTTAATGAAATGAATGGAACTTGGGCAAAAACACTCGTGGCAAATTGCAGCAGGCTATTTCTATAGCTGAACCCAGTTATCATCTAGGCTGTGTCTGTTTAAAATCATTAATTGGCAGCAAAAAGAGGTATACATTATTTTAAAAACAAATAATGAAGTCTTGTGAGTTTTTTTTATTTTTATGATTCAGTACATTTGCTTTCTTGAACTGCAATATTGCACACAATCTCCTCAAAATCATTTTTCTTTGAAATTAAACTAAAGGACCAAATATTAAGAACATGAATAACATTCACTACCAATGTAGTGGAAGCACACTATTGCTGACATAGGCAAATCAGTTAAGTCACAGGATCTCTCTCTCTCTCTTTCTCTCACACACACACACTTATTTTTATTTATTTCTGGCTCATTTGTTCAGTTACCTCTGATTCTTCATGACTGAACAAGCATCAATGATCTAGTTTCGTATCTGAGTAACTGCTTGGGTTCTCAGAAGCTCATCAGTGATATTTTTTAACCACCTTGTTTTCCGTCAAGCTCTTTCAACTGATGCTGATTTTTACAGGCATCAGGGTCATCTTCTATCACTCTTGCTTTCACATTACATGTCCAAAATACTTAAGCTTTAGCTTCAGTATTCGTGCTTCCGGAGAATACTTTGCTTTTATTTCATCTAGTATTATTTGTTTTTCTTGTAGTCCAAGGTATTCTCAACATTTTTTTCCAGCACCATAATCCATTAGGAAGCTTTTATTTTGGACTTTATGTTACCATTTGCACAAAGAAATATGTATGAAGAGTTATGTGAATAGTGAATCCAATTTATAAGAATACCCCCAGGGCCCACATCTCCCTTGCATTTGCATTCAATAACATAGAAGCACTGCCTCAAAAAAGTGAGTGAGGATAAAGGAAAATATAGTGGTGCTTAAAAGTTTGTGAACCCTTTTGAATTTTCAATATTTCTGCATATATATGACATGTTTTTGACTCATTTGTTTAATTGGGTTCTCTTTATCTAATTTTAGGACTTATGTGGAGAACAGATCACATTTTAGGTCATATTTATGCAGAAATATCAAAAATTCAAAAGGGATCACCAACTTTTAAGCACCACTGTATATGCTTGGAAGCTTTTATTTTACATTATATATATTAAAAAGCTGAAATAAATAAATTTTAAAATACGTTCCACTAAAATCAGTAGGACTTATCCCTGATACAACTCACACAAAGATATAGTACTGAAATCAGTGCCATTCTCACTGATCTCCTCTTCAAAGTAGATCTACAGCTGGTTTAGAGGGAGCAGGGTGTTACTACTTGAAAGCTTGGTCTCTTTATGGAAGATTCCCTTAGATCTGCTCCCGCTAGGATACAGAGAAATATTCTTCTGGGACTAAATGATGAGCTCTATTACTGATCAAATCCAGAGTGTATAGGAAGCAGAGAATTCAAACCCAGAAAATGATTTGGCGAACTAATGCTAGCTTAGACAAACACAGGTTCTTGTGATTGAAGATTTATTCAGGAATAAGAGCTTACCCATGAGTAGAAACTGTGTAAGAACCTCTCCAAAGTCTCTAAGAACTTGGACTCCTGATCATTGGAAATTATGCCTTGCTACAGCTCTCTGATCTTGCTATGCTACTAATTCTAGCCACATAGTCAGTCTGGCTTTGACTCTCCAACAGATTTTGGCTCTGCATTTGGAAACAAATTCTACAGATCAATCCTCTGTTTGAATTTGATGCTGATTAATAACCTCAATAATTACGCATGCGTCATGCCGGCCACATGACCGTGGAAGCGTCTTCGGCCAACGCTGGCTCTTCGACTAACAAACGGAGATGAGCACCGACCCCTAGAGTCGGACACGACTGCACAAAATGTGCGGGGGGAACCTTTACTTTTTTTTTTTTTTAATAACCTCAATAAAGATGGATTTTGGTTCAAATTACATAAATGAACCTTGGGCAGCCTACTGACATTGCTGTGAGTAACTGACCTGCTGAATACCTGCCCTAAGTACTGTTTCAACCTGACTACTATGTCATAGAACTACTTTTTGAACAAACTTGAAAAAAAGCTGTCTATAATACCAACTGAATAACCATGTCTAATCTTGTCCATTATACTGCAATAATTACTGCCTTGTTTATAACACTGGATCCATCTATTGGAAAGTACCTTAATTTTTCTTCTATGATAAGTATGGTATATTTTTCAATGACAATAGGCCTTTAACGACTCCTCTGAATTCTTTCCAAATTGTCTGCAACATTTAGTAACTTAAAATGAAAAAAAAAAATCCCAGCTACTTGTCACAAATATAGGGTCCTATTATGTCCTGCCTTATATTTACCATCTTGTTACCTTTCAGTTAAAAAATAACTTTAATTTTGTTTTTTAAATCATAACTGTTAATGCTTCATTGAACAACTTTCTCCAATCTGGTGCCAGTTGTCTTGGATTTCATCTCCCATAATGCTGACTAAGGAGCACAAGGCTGGACAAGCCAAAGCAAAATCTGCTCTGTCATCAAAGTTAAAAGTTAGAGAGTAGTAAACTATAACTGTACTTTTGCTACATTTTCCATAGCAGTATGATGTCAAGCAGAAAAACAATTCAAGCAAGCATGGGAAAACCACAGTAGCTAACAAATCCTATAGGAAAATTTCTTCTTTCATTCCACTTTTTTACTGGGAGGGGGGGAATGAAACTCTACACAGTCCAAGTCTTATCTCTGGTTATAGCATTCATGTACCTGGAAAAATCAACACAAGAATATAATTTAAGACAAACATGTTACTGAAATATTCTTACAATAATCGAAGTAGGTGAAATGAAACAACAAAAAGAATTGAAAATCAGATGTAGCCAGTCATTTTCAGCAGTTTGATAAATACCTACTCAGAAGTTAGTCATAGTGAATTTAACTGGGCTTAATGGAAAAGAAGTATCTACACATTTTAGTTTTAATATGTAATATAAATGGTTGACAAATATTTATACAGAGACTGCACTAATATAATCAACCTTTTAAAAAATGGTTTCCCAAGTTCCAATATATCCAAAGGACCTAGGGCAGGAAAGCTGCAGGCATTAATACCTAGCAGTTGCCCTTCTTTGACTTTGGCAATGGGCCTTGTTTGTTGTTTTGTGAGTTATTTTGATGCTCTCAAATACACAATTTTGGCATGTAGATTTTAATTCATTTAGGCTTCAATTCTGAAATTAGTAATTTAATTTCCATCAATTTCAGTAGCAACTACATGCAGAATTACAGTTTATGGATTTTAAGATTGCTTCTAGTTCACTGAAAGCAAAATCAATTTCATTCTCTTCACTGGAAACTAAGCAAGAGTCAAGTGGCATTAGTACTGAACCCCAAAACTGATGTTCATTTTTATATACAGGAACCCGACTTCATCTCTTTGTGCCCTTTTAATGTATTAAACAATTCAAATTCTGTCATATTTTGCCATAAATAAGTACAAATTCTCTTATAACATCCTGCTGACTTATATTTTAGATATTTTATTTAAACTTTGCCATAATTTGGAATTATAATATTTGCATTTATGTTTTAAAATCACCCATTGATCATTTATGAAATTTGGTCACAAATGCATTACTGATGAAACTATTGATCATCAGCAAGTATGACACATCTCTCTTGAATGCCATTCATTCTTCCAAGTTGATTTCTACTTTCTCCATCTACAAATAAGGTTAAGTGGAGACTGAAAACCTGTGTCTGCTGAAGGTAAGAATGATATGAAGCATTATTCCTATCCATGCAAAACTAACATGTCAGATGAAGATTCGGCTAGAATTCTTTCTCAGGGTCTAATTTTCTACATGTAGAGGTCCCCCCCCCCACTTTCTGGTATGCGGGCACTATCAGTCTTGTAAACATCGATTTGATTTTCTAGCCCACTCACAGACTGGCCATACCACTGAAAATAAGGTGTGCAATCATTTTATAGCACTGTATTTTTTAGTATCATGAATCATATTATTTCTTTTCAGAACCTTTTAGACAGGCACTCCCATCTTAGCTTAGTGAATCTTTAGTCTTCTCATGGTTGTAGACTGTATCTAATGCATATTGCTTCTGAAGGCTAACACAAATCAATAATTCTTTAAAAGTTCATTTTTCTCTACTTAAATTCCCAAGTTCTCAAATCAGCACTCAAATTTTGGTGAGTTCTGAATTCACCCAATTCCATTTAGATTAACCCTGATAAAATATCTGCAAATATGACCTTGCTAATGGATAAAGCCTACTGGTGAGCAAAATTTAAGCAAATTGCTATTGGCAGTAATATTCCCATTTCCTCTAAAACCAGTACATCTAATTACCCACAGGTTTGTTCTAATAATTTCTAAGGGTCAAAGGCAAGTATCACCCACATGTCATTCTTCACTGGAACCTTTTTAAACTTATTCCATGGTGGCTCAGATTTAAGCAGCTTCTTCACACGGTGACTAGCTAGGATGAATTCAAGGTAACCAAATATTTTTGACAAGCTGTTGCTGCCAAATGTTTCAAATCTACTGTTTTGGGAAGCAATATAGAAAACTGGCAATTTAGGAAGAGAATTTGCCTCCAAGGAAACAGCAATGTAAGAATTTCTGTGTTGTGTCAGTGAGCTTACAAATAAATAAATAAGGTAGTTCAAACATACCAGATTGTTTCCTTCCCTTCAAAGTACAGTTCTGTAAATTTAAATAGCATTCAGCAGTATGCAGCCTAGCAAATCAATCATTTTAATTGCATGCTGGGTACTCAGACAGTGGAAAACAACCAACAAGAAAAGCACAGGACAACAGCAACAGAAATTGGTTTACAATTTATCCCACCTCACACACCCTTTACCACTTTCATAACTGATCTATAAACATGTAAAATAATTTTGGATTATTATGGTTCCAAATCATTCAACAATTACCAAAATGAAATTTTCAAATGAGAGATTGGTTCTGGAAGCACTTCCATTGTTTACATAATCGCAGAAGTATAATTTAGTGTTGATGCTGTTATAGAAAAAAATAGAAAAAATCACTGCAAACCACTGCTATTTAAAACGATGTATTGTAGAATCAGAAACAGGAAGAAGGAAGGAGAGATCTTCTGCTTATGATTAAGTATCATAATTTATGTTGAAACATTTTCATTTTCAAAGCACTGAAAAAATAAACTTACACTGCATATTCATTTAAATATATTCTTTCATCTGTTTTAAATGTATTGAAAGGTTATAAAAATGCCTTTTTCCTATCTTCATTGAAACTATTGACATTTATATATGTAACTTGATAGCCTGCCATCTGTCTTCAGAAGGATTCTGAGTTGTTCCTAACCAGGAACAAGTTAGTATATGACAGATTAATTCCTGCCTTTAATTATGTAGAGGAGAACAAGGTTTCAGGTACTGAAGAGCTTAACATCTCTTTCATTTTAAAAACAGAAAGAGATATTTAAATAAGCAGCTGTGGTAGTGTGGTAGGCAGCTAAGCAACATCAACATTTAACAAATTATTTTGGTAAAATTCCCAGGTAAACCCAGTTCAAATGTTTTAAAAAGACGTATGAAAGGTTTATTAAGAACAGTTATATAAGACAAATGGACTGGGTTATAAGTACTTGCATTACAAGTTTAGACACTTTCCTGTACATCCTCTTCATTGTTCTGAGCTTCTAGGTTTTCTTTGTATTCCAGTTTAGCATTTAAATTAGGCTTTCTGTATGAAACATCAGAAGTGCAAAAACCATGTCCAAACCCTCATTAATTGCATGCTATTGTTTCTAGTGGAAGTACAAATAATTAAGAGGTTTATATGAAACTGTTACATTGTTGAAGTATTTTTGGACTCTGTCAGCTACACTGTTTTCCTCTCTGAACGTAAGAATTATAAAATATTCAATTGCATGAACGCTTTTTCTAAAACAGGGCCTCTAATTCTAATTAACTTTTGCATCAAGAATAGAGTGTGCTTCAGAAAATAAGAAATGAAATGATGCAACTGTTGCATGATGTTGCCCTTTTAATTGGGAAATGTTGCTGGAATAAACTAAGGGAAAAGAAGAAGACCTCATGTAACAATGAACAAGAAATCATTCTCAATTCTTAACAAACAACAGAACCCAGAAAATCCCTAATGGACAATTTCTAACAACAAAGTAATACCAACTGTGATATTGTAACAAATGACTACTTTATAAATTACATCAGCAATTAAGTTGGGAAAAATAAATATGAACATTTTAGTTTCAAGTCAATGACATTGAATTCCCAGTGTATTATACAGTATATTGACTCGCAGCCATGTCCTTCATACACTGATCTTATCTCAGGCTTATTCCAATAGGAAAACAGTAACACATTTTATAACTTCACAGTGTGATATTTATAGAATTCAAAGACCTAAGAAGACAAGTAATAATCTCCCAAATCACCTACAACTGAGGAAGCACGATTCTGATAAGATATAATTAGTGGGTAGTTCAACTGTCCTGTGAGGTGAAGTTCAGCTGGCTTTAGCTACAGATCACGCTCTACAAAGGATCAAGTTCAGAGCTTCAGGATGGGGGTGGATGGGTTCAGTTTCTATGGGTTTTCACCAACTGATGAGATTTCACTTGCATCACCTCATAAATGTAGACAAGGCATGGCTATCCATGTTCTGATTACTGGTAGGCTGCATTGTAAATGGGGTCAATTTACAATCTAGGCCATCTAGAAACAGCACTTAGTACAAAACAAAACTAGCACTGTAAGTACGATTCTATGACAGTTGTCATTTATCTCATCTCTGAATATGGAACACCTAGATATTAATGCAATGATACCTTATTTCAATTATTTCAATAATACCTAAGTGCCCCATATTCAAAGATGGGATAAATGGCAACTGTCATGGAGTCCTACTTACAGAGCATCATTGCTTGGCTGGAAGTACAGAAGAGACACCCACTGTTTTGTGTAACATCAGATAATGTGTAATTATTAGTAATATGAAAATCATTCAATATTCAATTCTAATTGTTGATTCAATTGGAACTGTTTTATTCTATCAGTCAAGCTTAGTTGAATCATTAATCTAAGTAGCTGAATTGAGTCAATTTGATACAAACTGTCAATTCAATAAATATTGTCACCTACTGAAAAGTTGGTCAATCATCAAATTGATGATTAAATTCATATATTTGATTGAGCCATGTGATTCAGAATGAATCAATCAAATCACCTTTGAATTGAAGATTCATATCAAAGCTTCACATATCCTAATGGTTATGTGCAGTGAAGTAGAGTTCAAGTATATCAGCAACATGATGGACTAAGATCAGGACCAGGCGTAATATCTAAATTTGGCAACAACCAGTGTGCTCAGATGTCTTCCCACACAGATGGGGTCTACCCTCCTCCCACTTGAATTTTCCAGGTAGTGTGAATGGCACCTTGTCTCATGCTTGGTCTCTGGTGCTTTTAGCCAAGCCCCTTCACCAGGGCTGTGTTACTGCCCCTCTGCTCCTCTAACTGCATATCCTGCTGAAGGCCAAACAGAAAGTTGCCCTGTTCTTTATGAAGAGCATGGACAAAATTAGTTCCTGCTTATGGAACATGAATGATGCAGAATGGCTGTCTTACTCTGCTTAGTATAAATAAAAATATTTAACAACTGATTCACACAAACCAAAATTACACTCAATTACACTCCTGGTCATCTTGGACGAACCGTTGCAGAAAAAAAAAACGGCTAAGAATATTTTCCTATGAAGAAATCTGTTCAACAAAGGGTTGTAATCAAATGAAACTCATGATTGTTTCTGTAGTTTTGTGTTTTTGCATGGCAAAGAAACATGAAAAGTTGAAGGGAACTAGTGCAGTGATTAGGATGTTGGACTAGAGTTGGAGAGATGCAGATGATTGTAATTTTTGATGCTGACCTATACGTTTGTTTTGCATGTGCCTCAAAAGTTGGTTTTCAGAAGAGGGCATCAGTACTCACACAATATCAGTATAGATACACAGCAATACCTTTTAATCTCAGCTATCTATGACTGCTGTCATAGCATAGCTAGGTCAAAGGGCAGAACCTAAAGTAATAAATATATTATCCAAGTATCAAGTGAAGATACTTTTGATACATCTGCTTCTAGTAATATGAAAATAAGTATCTATGAGATCAATCAATGCAAACACTGACACTGGTGCAATAGAGTAATTTAGATGAAAATGTCACTATATAAAAGTTAGCTGTGACAGGGTATAAGTTAACATCTCTTAAGTTCCCATACAAAGCAGAGGCCTTTCTTCTCATTTAGGGACAATAAAATAGCTAGAATAAAACACCTGAAAGAATTCAGTTAGATACACTTTCTTTCTTTTGGCAATAAAATACACTTCCTAAATTTATGCATGAGTAGTTGACACCTTTTTTGCAACTTTCATTCGAGGAAGAAAATCAAACTTGGTAGGGCAGTCTTACAATTCAGAATCAATCCAGTCAGTCCCTAAACAGCAGACTTTAATGATTCTGAGAGTGAAAAATACCAATTTGTTGGGCTGGGAAGACTTTCTTCATTGCCGATGGTAGGCAGGGTATAACATGGAGAAACAGGAAGGTCAAACTGAAGGAAATGCAAAGGGTCTATGATAAGAGGTATAATGGTACTGAGAACGCTGTTTGCTGAAAGGATTAATGTACGGTCTAATATCTGTTAAATGATAATGCTAAGATTTTAACAGTTACATTGAATGAGTTTATGGAAGATATTACAATAATTCATTTTGCATAATATGGTTTCACCAAAGTGCATCAAGCTTCAGATAATAAAATAATTAGGGTTGATATAATAGCCTTGCATGTTGATGTTAAGTGAATCTGCAAGGCTACTTTCCTTGGATGTAGAAAAAGCTTGTGATATGGTTCAAATCAAGTTTTTGCTTTAAGTGTTGAGGAAATTTAGATTATGTACAGAATTGATTTCTTGGATTATAATTTATTATCTTAATCCCTCTGTTTGTGTAATTACCGATTAGATTATCAATGGGATTTCACTAGCAATTAAAATGCAATGTGGAACTTGTCAAGGATGTTCCTTGTCTCCTCTACTTTTTAATTTTGAATTGGATCTCCTGACATGCCTAATAAGATAATTTCATGAAATCAAAGGAATTTGTTTTGCTAAATCTGAATGGAGAATATTGTAATAAGAGAATATTATAATCTCTCTCTCTCGTAATAAGCAGATGATATTTTCAAGTTTTATTTTAATGTTTATCAACAATTTTAACCTGAATTTTTTAAAGTGGTACAATATTCTGAGCATACGATAAACTGTGGTATGTCAAATATTATACCAACTGGCAAACAAGTTCTGAAGAGTGTAAGAAAAAAAAAGGTTTTGTCCAGAGGCTATTAAATACCCAGGATTACTATTTCCAGGAAAACATCTAGATTAGTGGATAAGAACATTTTAAAATGTATAATCTAACTGAAAGAGGATATTAAGAGATGGATGAAAACAGCCTTACATTTGTGAGGAAGTATAAATGTTGTAAAACCTATGTTGTATCAAGGTTGATATTGGGAGCAATGCCTATGTTGGTTTCACTTAAATATTAAGAACATTTTTAAACAGATCCTTTTTTCTCACTGCATAGCTCTTTTTATATAAAAGATTAGATTTCTTTCATAAAATTATAGTTATACTGCTGTTTAGTTAAACTGAGTTAATCCTCACTGACAAGTGTGATTCCCACTGGGAAAAAAGACACAGCATCAGATTTGGCCTTTCTTAGATGTTCAGCTCAATACTTGGTAACACTAAGGTCTGAGAGGGCTTTATAAGAAGTCAAGCAACATGTCCTCCATCTAGATTTTACAGGGCAGGAGAGGAATGTTTCACTACTATAACACTGGCCTTTGAAACAGGCATTTTGCTAATATGTACAGCACATAACATTCTCCCTGTTTCATACAGGAGAGCATTTACTATCACCAAACCTGAATGCTTTACCATCAAGCATAGTATATCCCCTTCATGGATCACTGCCTTGTTGTGGCGAAGGGGCTTGCGTAACTCAATGAAGTCAGGTCAAGAAGAACAGGTCATGACGGAGAGTTCTGACAAAACGTGGTCCAAAACTGGAGGAGGGAATGGCAAACCACTCCAGTATCCTTGCCAAGAAAACCCATGGACAGTATCAAAAGGCTAAAAGATATGACGCCGGAAGATGAGCCCCTCAGGTTGGAAGGTGTCCAAAATGCTACTGGGGAAGAGCGGAGGGCAATTCCGAGTAGCTCCAGAAAGAGTGAAGCGGCTGGGCCAAAGCCAAAAGGACGCTCAGTTGTGGATGTGTCTGGAAGTGGAAGGAAAGTCCGATGCTGTAAAGAACAATATTGCACAGGAACCTGGAATGTAAGATCTATGAATCAAGGTAAGTTGGATGTGGTCAAACATGAGATGACAAGATTGAACATCGACATCTTGGGAATCAGCGAACTAAAATGGACAGGAATGGGCGAATTTAATTCAGGAGACCATTATATATACTACTGTGGGCAAGAATCCCTTAGAAGAAATGGAGTAGCTCTCATAGTCAATAAAAGAGTGGGAAAGGCAGTGCTGGGGTACAACCTCAAAAACGATAGAATGATCTCAGTTCGAATCCAAGGCAAACCATTCAACATCACAGTGATCCAAGTCTATGCCCCAACCACTGATGCCGAAGAAGCTGAAGTTGACCGGTTCTATGAAGACCTACAACACCTTCTAGAACTAACACCAAAAAAAGATGTCCTTTTCATCATAGGGGACTGGAATGCTAAAGTAGGAAGTCAAAAAATAACCGGAATAACAGGCAAGTTCGGCCTTGGAGTACAAAATGAAGCAGGGCAAAGGCTCATAGAGTTTTGTCAAGAGAACACGTTGGTCATAGCAAACACTCTTTTCCAACAACACAAGAGACGACTCTACACATGGACATCACCAGATGGTCAATACCGAAATCAGATTGATTATATACTTTGCAGCCAAAGATGGAGAAGCTCTATACAATCAGCAAAAACAAGACCTGGAGCTGATTGTGGCTCAGAACATGAGCTTCTTATCGCAAAATTTAGGCTTAAATTGAAGAACGTAGAGAAAACCACTAGACCAATCAGGTATGACCTAAATCATATCCCTTATGAATATACACTGGAGGTGAGGAATAGATTTAAAGGATTAGATCTGGTAGACAGAGTGCCTGAAGAACTATGGATGGAGGTTCGTAACATTGTACAGGAGGCAGCAACTAAAACCATCCCAAAGAAAAAGAAAGGCAAGAAAGCAAAGTGGCTGACTGATGAGGCTTTACAAATAGCTGAGGAAAGAAGGGAAGCAAAAGGCAAGGGAGAAAGAGAAAGATATAAACAACTGAATGCAGAATTCCAGAGAATAGCAAGGAGAGATAAGAAGGCCTTCTTAAATGAACAATGCAAAGAAATCGAGGAAAACAATAGAATGGGGAAGACTAGAGATCTCTTCAAGAAAATCGGATATCAAGGGAACGTTTTGTGCAAAGATGGGCATGATAAAGGACAAAAAAGGCAGGGACCTAACAGAAGCAGAAGAGATTAAGAAGAGGTGGCAAGAATACACAGAAGAACTATACAAGAAAGATCTTAATATCCCTGATAAATACGATGGTGTGGTCACTGACCTTGAGCCGGACATCCTAGAGAGTGAAGTCAAGTGGGCCTTAGGAAGCATTACTAACAACAAAGCTAGCGGAGAAGACAGTATCCCAGCTGAGCTATTTAAAATCCTAAAAGATGATGCTGTTAAAGTGCTGCACTCAATATGCCAACAAATTTGGAAAACTCAACAGTGGCCACAGGATTGGAAAAGGTCAGTTTACTTTCCAATTCCAAAGAAAGGCAATGCCAAAGAATGTTCAAACTACCGTACAATTGCGCTCATTTCACATGCTAGCAAGGTTATGCTCAAAATCCTACAAGCTACGCTTCAGCAGTATGTGAACCGAGAACTACCAGAAGTGCAAGCTGGGTTTCGAAGAGGCAGAGGAACTAGAGATCAGATTGCCAACATTCGCTGGATCATGGAAAAAGCAAGAGAGTTCCAGAAAAACATCTACTTCTGCTTCATTGACTACGCTAAAGCCTTTGATTGTGTGGATCACAACAAACTGTGGCAAAGTCTTAAAGAGATGGGAGTACCAGACCACCTTACCTGTCTCCTGAGAAACCTGTATGCGGGTCAAGAAGCAACAGTTAGAACCGGACATGGAACAACCGACTGGTTCAAAATTGGGAAAGGAGTACGACAAGGCTGTATATTATCACCCTGCTTATTTAACTTATATGCAGAGTACATCATGAGAAATGCCGGGCTGGATGAATCACAAGCCAGAGTTAAGATTGTCGGGAGAAATATCAACAACCTCAGATATGCAGACGATACCACCCTAATGGGAGAAAGTGAAGAGGAACTAAAGAGCCTCTTGATGAGGGTGAAAGAGGAGAGTGCAAAAGCTGGCTTGAAACTCAACATTAAAAAAACCCAGATCATGGCATCTGGTCCCATCACTCCCTGGCAAATAGAAGGGGAAGAAATGGAAGCAGGGACAGATTTTATTTTCTTGGGCTCCAAGATCACCGCAGACGGTGACTGCAGCCATGAAATTAAAAGACGCTTGCTCCTTGGGAGGAAAGCTATGGCAAACCTAGACAGCATATTAAAAAGCAGAGACATCACCTTGCCGACAAAGGTCCGTATAGTTAAAGCTATGGTTTTTCCAGTAGTAATGTATGGCTGTGAGAGTTGGACCATAAGGAAGGCTGAGCGCCGAAGAATTGATGCTTTCGAACTGTGGTGCTGGAGAAGACTCTTGAGAGTCCCTTGGACTGCAAGGAGGTCAAACCAGTCAATCCTAAAGGAAATCAACCCTGACTGCTCATTGGAAGGACAGATGCTGAAGCTGAAGCTGAAATACTTTGGCCACCTAATGCGAAGAGAGAACTCACTGGAAAAGACCCTGATGCTGGGAAAGACTGAAGGCAAAAGGAGAAGGGGACGGCAGAGGATGAGATGGTTAGATAGCATCACCGATGCAATGAACATGAATTTGAGTAAACTCCGAGAGACAGTGGAGGACAGGAAGGCCTGGCGTGCTATGGTCCATGAGGTCACGAAGAGTCCGACACGACTAAACGACTGAACAACAACAACATAGTATAGTAACCTTCTGTTGCAAAATCAAATCTGTCCCTGCCTGGAGGGTGTAGTTGAATCAATATAACCTGTTTCATTGAGCTGTCCACTATATTTTTCATGGCAATCTGGATTAATATCACCCCTCTTGTAAATCACTCCAATTGTTCTCTGGAAGAGAGCACTTTTTCTTATCTGCTGATAAATCCAGAGAAACCTCAAAAAAGGTAATTTTTTTTTTTTACTGTTTCTGAAAGAGCTCTGGATCTGCAGTATCAGCAGGAACAATATTTTCATAGGGGCAACCCTATGTAAAATGTAGGAATTTCAGAAATAGATCTGAATTTATGAATGGGGGGAGGGTTGCCACTGTAGGTCATATTTTACTCTGACATATATTTACTCAGTGAGAAGATGCATTCCTCCTCCCCAAAGCAAATAGCCTTTAAGCATGCAGAAATTTGCTTTACATGGGATATCAGGGCCAAAAGCAATGCTTTAGGAATCTAAAAATTTCCAACTAAAGCCTTATTTCCAACAATGTTTTACTGTTTTATGCTTATTTATAGCTGTCATTTCCCCAATCTGCTGCTTCTGGTTATTAATCCTACCCAAGAAAGAACAGAAAAATGAATGCTGGGTTTTTGGTATGAATCACCAACTATGTGATGTTTTCAGTAAGGAGAAATAAAGTTGATATAAAGGCAATGCTTCCTAGATTGATTAGGTTCAACATGTGACCTGTCACAAATATTTATTTATTTAATTTTTATCCCTTTATTATTTTTATAAATAATTCATTATAAATATAAATATATAAATAACTCATTATAAATATAATACATAGACAATTGTTTTGTTGTTTTCATTTTGAATCAGATGAGCACATTTAATTCATTTGCACTGATCCAAAGCATATGTGAAGAAGAGCCTTTAATTATTGACGAATGTTTGCAAGTTACCGCCTTCTTTAAGTATACCTGCTTTTATCTAACCCTATTAAAAGGACTCAATAATTTCAATTATATGTTATAGGTAAGCATAGTCTAAACCTTTTCAGAAGTTTTATATATACAGTCTTGAAAGTCCCACTAGGTTTGTTCAGATTTAGATAAACACAGTGTATTCAGAATGGAAACTAATACATGAAGAAACACAAAAGCAATTCTGTCTCAGAATTTCATATTCAACACACTGGAAAACCTGAAGCTAAGTCTGCCACCAAGAGGAATGAAAAAGAATTATTTTTACATTGCTTACTGGAGGGTCCAAACATTAGAAATACTGAGTTAACTTCTTATTCAGGTTATGCATGATTTAAGATTTAAAAAAAAACCACTTTGCCAGAATGTACTTGATAGTATTATGTACCTTGCCTGCTTATAAGGTACATAACTTTATTTGGAAATACAAGCCATGTCAATAACTTAACTTGGAATTCTCATGTTTGAACAAAAATAGTTACTACATTTAATAATTTTACAATAAAATACAGATACTCCTTTTAGTATTAACTTTTATCATTGCATGCACTCAGTAATACTAAACAAGAAGTCGATATGGTAACTGAATTGACTTCTATTGAGATAGATTTCCAAAATGCAAGATTCTGATAGTTGTCCGCCTACACTATCTTTAGTATCATCATCAGTGGCTACCATTTCAGAGTTATCTGATAACAGTGTTTCAACCACATCATATAAATAAAAAACCAAATGTACCATGTATAGCAAACAAACAGACAAAAAACAGAGAAAGACTATCACACAGATATCTCTGTAATAGAAACCAATTAGACTATATAGAAGAAGAAACTGATGAAAAAAATGTTTGGTTTGTTTATGTATCAATCTCTTTCTCCATGGTTAGAAGGTACATTTCATGAACATTGTTCAATCACTTACCCAGGATTAGGTCTACCCAACAGAACAGTTATTGCAGGGAGAACTGCAGAGACAGTGTATGTGTTAACATGTTGGGCTAGAACTGGGAAGAGCCATGTTCAGTGCCACCCTCAGCCACAGAAGCCCACTGAGTGATTTGGAACAGTCACCTTCTCTCAGCCCAACCTATCTCATAGAGATGTTGTAGAAAACTTGGAGGAAGAAGTGCAGTGTATGCCACCTCGAGCACTTGGACCAAAGGCAGGATATAAATCTAACAAAGTGCTGGATATAATGTATAAATAAAGTGAGAGATGTATAAATAATCTAGAGAGGAAATTTGTTATCCTGAATCTTGACGGACAGAGCGATATGCACAGTTTCATTTACATTCTTGTGTAACAGATAGGAGTGCCTTACTGAAAGATACATAAGAATGCATGGATTGCTAAATAATTCCAAGTAACAGCAGTAAAAGCTGTAATAAGCTACCAAAAAATTTCAAATGTTTGCTACGCAGCTTTGTCATGGACAGTGCTACAAATGTATTTAAGATCAGTGTGAATTTAGCAGAGTTAAGACTCCCCCAAACAGCATAGAGCTGCAGTCCCACTTAACATTCCATTTATCAAAAACCTTTAGTACTGTACTCCAGAAACAAAGAAAAAAAGGGGGCGTGGTGGCTCAGCGGGTAAGATGCCAGGCTTGTCGATCGAATCCCAAGTTCGGAGGTTCGAATCCCTAGCCCTCCGTGCGGAGTGAGCTCCTGCACTAGCTCCAGCTCTTGCCAACCTAGCAATTCGAAAGCATGCAAATGCAAGTAGATGAATAGGTACCACTTCAGTGGGAAGGTAACAGCGTTCTGCATACGTCATGCGGCCACATGACCGTGGAAGCGTCTTCGGACAACGCTGGCTCTTCGGCTAACAAACGGAGATGAGCACCGGCCCCTAGAGTCGGACACGACTGCACAAATGTGTGGGGGGAACCTTTACCTTTTTTTTTTTTTTTACCAGAAACACAGGTTGCAGAATACTTTCACAAAACCCCTTTTCAGCAGCTGCTCCAAAGAAAGCAACTGGAACCAAATTACTGTTCTGCAAGAGGTCCAATGAAACACATTAGCAGACAGTTTGGAGCACTGTATCAAGAACAGGTCTATTCTCACAGCATTCTGTTCACAAAATTGTGAAGAAATAGATGGACAAAAGAAATAGAGAGCCACTTTGGTGTAGTGGTGAAGGTGCCGGCCTAAAAACCAGGAGACTGAGAGTTCTAGTCCCGCCTGAGGCATGAAAGCCAGCTGGGGCAGTCACTCTCTCTCAGCCTAACCCAACCCACCTCACAGGGTGGTTGTTGTGGGGGAAAACATAGGAGGCAGGAGAAGTAGGTATGTTTGCTGCCTTGAGTTATATATAAAAAAGGTGGGATAAAAATCTAATCATCCTCATCATCATCTGTCAGGGCAAAAATTGTCAATTTGGGGCTAAAGAGAAACACTGAACATTTGATGACTATTCAGGACTATGATGGGCCTGAACAACTGCAGTGAAATAACTATTTTATTTCTGATGCTATTGAAATATGTGAGGAACTGGGAAATAAGCAATGATAGCAGCATTAAATTATAGTGTGGAAAAACCAGAAAGGCACAAGTACTGCTTCTAGCTTATTTTCTTGTCAGTATTCTCATCACTTAGTAAGTTCAAACTTTAACTACTGATGACAAGAAGTTAGCCATGGCAAAGGCATCAAGTTAATTACCCTCCCATAATGCTAACTATGATAAATTTTGGGCTAATGGTGGTGATCTATTCCATATATGCATGTTTGGTGATGAGATTCTCAACAAAGGAAGCTGATGTAAGAAATTTAAACATTTGGATTCAGAGATCACTGAAGGAGTAATCCAAATTGTAATAGCAGTAATTAGTTGTGTTGGTTTACAAAGAGTGTTCTCTTCCTCTGGAATAATTCATTGAAAACTGCAGAGCAATTTGGGAACTGAAAAAGCAAGACAAATTGTTTTTCTTTTTCCAGACTCTGAAGAAAAAGGCACAGATGAACACTATTCACCATTCACCAAAATTTTAAATGTCTTGTGCTGACTTAATTGAAATTGCCTATTCTTTATTTTTAACAAAACACAGTTTAAATCAGAACTGCATGTTTTTATGTAATAATCTGTTTTTTATTGTTTGCAGAAGAAAGTTACTCAGAACAAGTGCAATTTAAAAGCAGCTGGTGGTTATGTTACTATAGGATGGCAAATGTATCCTTCAAATACCCGCAAATAATTGAACTGGAGCTGGTTCATCTCCTAATGACTTCACAAGTACACATCTGCTAATTTGCTACTAATATTCTAATTTCATTTTGGATAAAAATTGATTTTTAAAAATCTGACAAAATTGTTTTAAAATGTAAGTACATTTTAAAATGGTTATATACATCCCTGAATAAAAAAATTGTATTCATACTATATCAAACGAGCACTTTTACTAGAAATGATGATTACATCATTTACCAGAATATTTATTATTATTATTTATTAAATTTGTATTACCGCCCATCTCCCCCATCGGGGGGATCCTGATCGGGGACCCTGCTATTTCTGGTAAGTGAAATGATTTAAACCATTAATTCGGCCCTCTCATTAAATTATGAATTAAATCAATTTGCTTTAAAGCAAATCCATCCTACTTATAATTATTGAGATCTTTAGGATCCATTTTTTCTAGGAATGCTCTCACTATGGTCTCTTCTAATGAGGCCAAGATCATTCTTTGTAAGACCAAATTTATAACCCCCGACCCAGCTGAGCATTCCATTCTTACTAAAGATTATATTAGATATAATACACAAAGGGGGAATTACCTAAATTAGCAACAATTTATTCCAATTCCAGCTTCTCTACTTCTCCTCCCCTCTCATTTCCAAGGGAACTACAATGCTTTATTTAGAACAAATCCACACGACCTTCTTGCTCTGATGCAAGGACGGCCCACTAACCATTTCCCAAGCACACATCCACATGCCTCTAGCTGTACTCGGTGTCCTTCTGCAGGAGAGCTAAAACTGCTACAACCTGGAAATGGTGTTTTCCCTTACATCCTGCCTCAAGATGTGTGCAAGTGATATAGGGTGTGCTGATGTATGTTTGAGGAGGCAGCCTGAAGCGATGTGCTTTGTGCTGGCAATCGGATGGCTCCAATTTATTCTGCCAGTTTCCTGTGCAACAACCCCTTCCCTGACCTCTTCATATACCCCTTGCCCTCTTTTGGATGCAAGGAAGACTGTAATTCTGGTTTCTGCATCCTTTTTTTTCTCATTTTTTTTAAATAGATTGATCAAGGGGTTAACAGAAAGTGCAAAGCCTTGAAATTGACCACCTTGTATCTGTAACTGGAAGTACAACAAAAAAGCACTCGGACCCATTGCGGTGCTCCTAGGAAGAAACCCAAAAATTACAATTGGTTCTCATGAACAGAGATATCTGGATATATAATATCTCTGAATAAGGCAGAATTTCTGAATAAGCCATAAGGGGCAAAGAATAACTGGACAGGTCAGGTCTTTTGTTGAACAGTGTCAAGTATCTAGCTCACATCTTCAGGCCTTAAAACCTGGAAGTCATTCACAAGAGTCCAGTCAGATGCTTTAGACACTTCTACAGTCTAAGACAGGCTTTATCAAAGTTTGCAATACTACAAGCCCCCTAAAATGACAAATGAGTTTGGGAACCCCCTCATGAATATAACCAAATAATTAATATATAAGTAAATTAATAAGTAAATTAATAAGTAAACCATAAAACTTCCTTGATTTTTAGATGACTTTGACAAATGGCTAGACCCATGTATTTAGCCATCTCACAAAACTAGCTATTGGCTTTGTGTTCCTGCTTTCCCTGTGCAAACCCACTGCCGGCTTCTCCAGGCAAAGTGGGATTGTGGAAGCACTGTTGGAAAAGCACCTAAAAGCCATTTAAAATGGGGACATCTAGAACAACCAATTTTCAGTAAGAAATGAAGTGAAACCAGTTTGATATTGAAATCCCTTCCATTAAAGACAGTATCCTAAGTTGGAAGAAAAGGTATTCATTTTTTCTCCATTCATTCTTCCCCTTAGCCTCATTTTCAATCCACTGCAGAGTTCCCTTCCATTTACAGAAATTCTTATGATCCAAATTTTGCAAAGTGCATTAATCAGTGCAATTCAGTTTTAAAATTAGAACTATCTCAGTTATACCTGATCTTTATTAGTTAAGCCAATGTGCATGACAAGATAAAAATGCACCAGGTAGTCGGGATTTGGCATAAAATCTTGGCGCCTTGTCATCATAGCACATATCAGTTTGTAGGCATGGATCTTTCCTTCTTTATATTCATCTGGTAAAGTTGTAGCCTAAAAAAGAATTATTTTGTTAAATCATTTGTGAAATCTGAAATATTCAGGACATTATATATTAAAATATGTAAATATCCTCATCAGGGTGGTTTTGATACTATTTCCAATGCTGGCAACATCTTGTTAAACATTCATGAGAAAAAAAAGAATTATACCTTAAATTGCTAATCCACAAACGGACAAGATTTTAAATCTAGTGCAAGCCTCCAGTAATACAAAGTATGGATATATGTTTTATACATTCTTTCTCAACAAGCAGCTTTCAGCAAATCTGTTCAAGGTAATTCCTACCTACCCATGGCCCACTACCATTCACACAGGGCAATGACAATATTGCTAAGCCTCAATCATTGACTTGCCTGGGTCAGACAGGTGCAATGCCTCTGAGGTAACACCCCACAAAACATGCTACACTATTTGCATACAAGTGATTTTGGATAGCCAACTTTTGGCTAACACATAATGAGAAGAATGCTCACAGCTGTCTTTTTAAAGTCTTTGCTATGGGGAAAGTAGGATTTGTGGCTTATATTGCACATATATGTTGGGTTCTATAGTATGCTTTCTTTTCCACAAAGAAAAGACATTAGGTAAAATACAAAGCTACATGTACACAGTATGCTATACTTACTATGGTGGCTTCGTTGACTTTTGGTTTGAGTGCAGGGTACACTCTTCGTGCTACATGGTTAGTGGCATGTTTTCATTGGAGCTAATATCACTAATGAAATAGTTTAACTTTTCTTTTTTTTGCAAATCTACCTAATACAAATAGGTTGGTTTCTGGATTTGTGCCTGTTAAGTAGACCACAATTTTTTTTTAAAAAAAAAGGTATGTTACAACTGCTGCTTCTATTGGGTGTTATGGGAATTTTTAATATATATATATATATATTTTTAATATCCCCTTCACTATTTATTCTCTGGGTTGGATGGTAGGTAGCAGTCAGCATGCAATATCACTCCAACTATTTTTGGGAGCCTAGAGTAAAACAAGAACACAACAGTTTGTTTCAAGTTCTCATTATTTCATGTGGCTGGAGAATTCAGAAAGTTTTCAGGATTTTTCTATTTGGAACATGGATCACTCAATGTGTCAGAATTTTATCTTATTAGGACATAGCCAACTCAGAATATGCTGAGTAAGGCTATTTATTGCAAGTTTGAAACAAAAATACATTTTCTGTGTCATGCACACCTCTTGTGAAATATTCAGAATGTTTCTAGTTTTGTTCACTGGAACACAGGATACTAAAAACATTCTGAGGGAATATTCCAAGGGGGGCATCTTGTTCTGTAATAAAAACTTTTCCCCCCTGTTCCATGTCCATCCGTAAACTGTTTGTATTTAGTGCAAAGGCAAAGTGAACAACTTACCGTGAACAACCATGATGCAAATATTCGAAGTGGTGGAATTAAATCAGGAGGGAAGGGAGTAGACTGGTTGTCCAGACTGATTGCCAGATTGTCTCTTATCTAAAACAAATAAACCAGAAACCATTTAAGCGTTTCAAATTTCATCAGCCTTATACATATTAAAACTGTCCTAAACAGTGCATTAGTGGAATGGTGGAGAATCCACAGCCTTCTAGAAGTTGCTGGATTTTGATTCATAGTATTCCTTCAGCAAATGTCTGCTGCTGGAGACCACAGTTCTTCAGGAACGGTTTGCTTGTTTATTACACCATCACACTAGTTAAAATACAGGGGTCCAAAAAGTTTGGCTTAGGGACCACATGTAGCTCGTTAGCATCTATTTTTTAGCTCTAAAAGTCCCCCCTCAGCATGTGTGGGGCAAAAAATGGGGATAGTTAAGACATTCATTTGACTTCTTGAAAGTTTCCAAATTTGTGCCCAGTTTGGGAGTACGGCCTTCATCATGCCATGAAAATTAAGTTGTGGTTGTCAACAAAGGAAACTTCACATCAAGGATGAACACCCCGAGACACACAGATACATGCAACATTTCGAAATATTTTGGCACTCCTTTAAAATATTGGATGTGGTTGTCAGTCTCCCTCCACTTTAGCTCCGTTTGCCTGTCATGGTTTTATAGGTACACGTGTCAAGCATTGTAGAACTTGACGCGTGTTTGCTTTTGTGCCAAAAGCCTTGCTGCTTGGAACAAGGCGCTTGCCTTGACATTCCCGCCTTAGCCGTCTTCTTCGTGCGAACTGCGATAAAACACCTGGACTGTTAACGAGCGTTCTGATGGGAGGGGGTTGAACTGGAGTGGGAACTAGCTTGTTTTCAATTAGATAGTAAATGATGTCAGAGGGATGTTCTTAATATCAAATTATGTGCGCCAATTTGGCCATTCGAAGCTTTGCCTTTGCCTCATGTATTCTGGTCCTTAATAAATGAATCTTTTTAGCATGAACTGACTGAAAGGTTTCTTGGTTTTGGAATTCTGATACTGGGACTCTCACAGTGGTTCTCACAGCTCCCTTAAAGTTGTACTTAAGTAGCAAATGTTTAATATAATAGGAGAACATTATGAAGTCTATGAGTAGTAATAACAGTAACTTGAAGCTGTCATTATCCCACAAATGTTGCATATCTGCTATAATCTATTAATTTCAACATATCACTTTTATATCATTATTTCTATCACTAGATTATTAATGTGTTAATGAATTTTTCAGGGATTATAAATTAGGGAGCAGTTAAAA
This sequence comes from Charina bottae, assembly GCA_023362775.1. Classification (NCBI taxonomy): domain Eukaryota; kingdom Metazoa; phylum Chordata; class Lepidosauria; order Squamata; family Charinaidae; genus Charina; species Charina bottae. The sequence goes on along the minus strand of JALMGJ010000016.1, from coordinate 19,396,171 downwards.
CATTTATATGGGACAAATATCACTCCAATAGAATTAGTCTTGCCTAATCTTAACTGCTGAAGTCTTAATAAATTGGATAATTAAGGCTATTTAAAAATATTTAAAATTTCATTTTAATTGCATTTAACTATACACATTTTCTTGTTTGATTTATTTTAGCTGCTAACATCATAATAAATTCTTCATAGTATTCAAACTCACCTTTGCTAATTTGTACCATAACTCAAACAGATATTCAACAACTCTGGCATGTATTTTAGGAGACTGGATACTGTTCACATCTCCAAGAATTCCTAATGTTCTTCTCCATAATACAGCTGCAGAGTCAGGATGCCATCCAGTAAGATTGCCACCAGCAATTATGCTACAATCATCAGCAAGGAACTCACTGCTGTCTAGAAGAAAGAATGGCTTGCGTTAGCGTTTTTACTTTATGTGCAAAAAGAGGGGGAAAAGAAATTAAATTTTATTTATTTTTTAAAAATATACTCCCCTTTTTGAAACACAAAGACAGAAGAAACAAAGAACTGTATGATAAAATGGACACAAAATTTTAAAGAAACAGTCACAATACGCTTTTTGGGACTTCCAGAGGAAGAAACAGTGGACGGAAGACGGCTCTATGAAAAGAGCGGAGCCGATGACTGCGGCAAAGAACGAGCTGGTGAGTAGACCAGCCCTTTGAACCTCTCTGGATAAGGAGAGGACAGGAGATTGCCCACAAGTGCTCCAGACAGTTGCTCCTCGCAAGGAAACTGCAGGCTCCAGCAGGTTTTAAGCACTGGGAGACGAGGGAATAGCCATCTTGCTCAAACCGTGGTTGGCGCCTTTAAAAGGACACTAAGTTGACATACTTCCTTTTCTAATCACATTCGGAAATTGCTTAACTAATTTTCAGCTATTAGAGACCTTTGGATTGACAAGTCTGAAAACACTGGGTGAGTCTGCCTTCAATCCTTAACGAAAGAAAAATTTAACTATAAGCTTAGGAACTTTAAAAAATTGAAATAAACAGCAAAAAGCTAATTAAGACTTTGATTTTAGAAAGTTATAAATGGATTAAGGGTCCAGATAAATTTGAAATAAGGTTTTGGAATTAATTATGAAGAATCCTTCCCACGGGAAAGTGGACTTGTTTTGAATTTTTTCTAAGACATAATAGAAATAAGCAATTTTTAAAATTGGACATTAGGGGGAACTAAAGATTTTAATTAAAGGAGAAGAATATATAAACCTGATTAACAGCTTCAAAATGACGCAAAATATTATAACATTGGAAATACTGAAGGACACTTTTGAAAAATGGAACCAGAAGTTAATATCAACAATGTCAATAGTGATGTTTGCTTCCATGGATAGATAGGTGTCCAAAATATGTTATAGAAGAAATGGCAGAAGAGGAACAAGTTTTATCTGAAAAGACAGAGACAGACTTGATACTGAAAGTGGATCTACAAATGACAGGCTACAAGAACGACATGGAAAAAGATGTCTTATTGGACATACAAAATAAATTGGTCTACGCTTTAAAAATCAAAAGGGAATTACAAATAATAAACCAAGAGAGTGACCTGGATAATTCTATTATATTGGAAATATAAGAGGTTTGTTAAAGCTTGGATGAATCTTGTGAGAAGGGGCAAAAAAGAAATGAGAAGAAATCAATTTCTACATCATTACTTGAATGGACTAAAGATTAAGATTGCTAGAAGTAAAAGGAAGGAATATAAAGTAGGTTATTTGATCAAGGTTAAAAAAGATACGTTGTTATTTCTGGCAACCCTTAGTGGACTTTTCCTGACACCAGGACTGAAATGACAATGCTTTATGGATTTAATGTATTGTCGAAGGCTTTCACGGCCGGAGTTCGATGGCTGTTGTGGGTCTTCCGGGCTGTGTGGCCGTGTTCTGGAAGCTGTGGTTCCTAACGTTTCACCAGCATCTGTGGCCAGCATCTTCAGAGGGCAGGAGCACAGACAGAAGCGAAATCTCTGTGCCCAGGTAGAGTGGCAATGTTTTGTTTGTTTTCTATTTATAGAGCTAAGTTATAGGAGATTAGGTGGGGTTTTTTGTTGTGTTGAAATGTTAACGAGTGGCTGATGAGCGTGATTAGCATGTTCATTGTGAGAAGTATTCCCATGTCCTGGTGGTTGGACTGAGTTCGTTGACCTTTTGCAGGCTGTGTTTTTCAGGACTGGTAGCCAGGTTTTGCTAATTTTTAGACTTTCTTCTTTTTTATTGTAACTGTGCTGGTGTTTGTGAATTTCAATGGCTTCTCTGTATAATCTGGTGTAGTGGCTTTTGGTGTTGTCCAGTATTTCTGTGTTTTCAAATAGGATTTTGTGTCCCGTTTGCTTGAGAGCATGTTCAGCTACTGAAGATTTTTCCGGTTGCTGTAGTCTGCAGTGTCTTTCGTGTTCTTTTATCCTGGTGTGAATGCTTCGTTTTGTGGTTCCGATGTATACTTGTCCGCAGCTGCATGGTATGCGGTATACTCCTGCAGCGGTGCGGGGCTCCCTTTTGTCTTTTGCTGATTTTAGCATTTGTTGTATTTTCCTGGTGGGTCTGAAGACTGTTTGAAAGTTGTGTTTTTCCATCAGTTTTCCCATGCGGTCAGTGACTCCTTTGATGTAGGGCAGGAATACTTTGTTTGTGGGGGGCTGTTTTTCTTCAGTTGGATGTTGTTTTCTTGGTTTGATGGCTCTTTTTATTTCATTCTTGGAATAGCCATTCGCCTGTAGGACCCAATTCAGATGGTTAAGTTCATTGTTGAGAAATTGGGTTTCACAGTTTCGATTAGCACGATCCACCAAGGTTTTGATTTTGATCATGCCTCTCTTTTGTCGTGGGTGGTGATTGGAATTTTTGTGCAGATACCGGTCTGTATGGGTGGGTTTTCTGTGTACTTTGTGTCCTAGTTTGAGGTCTGGTTTGCGTATGACCAGCGTATCTAAAAATGGAAGTTTGCCGTCAAGTTTCTTTTTCTTTATAAATTTCTTTTCTCTTTCTTGTTATATTCTTACTTCTTTTTCTTTCATTCTATTCTCTACATTTTTCTTTTCCTTTCCACTTTTTACTCTTTTTACTCTTTCTTTCTTTTAGTTTATATTAGTTTTTACTATTGCAATTATAATATTTAATAAAATTATTAAAAAGGAAAAAGAAAAGTCACAACACAACATCAGGAAAAACTATGGATTAAATCCATTAACTTTACTCTAAGCTACAATTTAAAAGAAAATTGGTACAAAATGTTTTACAGATGGTATTTAACTTCATCAATAATCTCCAAGATAGATAAATCATACAATAAATGTTGGAAATGCTATGAAACCGAAGGAACATTTTACCACACGTGGTGGACTTGTCCAAAAACTCAAAAGTACTGGAAAGATACACATAGTTTTGGAAATTAAATTTGAAATGAAACATTTTTTTTCTTACTAGGTATAATCCAAGAAAACATCAACACCATAATTTACTGAGATACATGCTCATGGCACCAAGAATAAATTTTGCCCAACACTAGAAGAAAGATATAATTCTGACAATATCTGATTGGGAACTTAAACTTGGAGAATATGCAGCAGTAGCAAAATTAACAGTATATATTCACAACAGAACTTTAACCAAATTTAATCACGAATGGTTCCCATACCTAGAATACACAGCACGGCTAATATAAACATTTACAGTTTGGCTTCTTAGGGGGGAAGTTAGAAACCAAATAGCCTTTTCTCCCCCCTTTTTTCTCTTCCTCTTTTTTTTAGTTGTCTATTTTGATTTGTCTATTTTCTCAACATGCACAGACATTGTACTGTAAGTAACAACACAGTAGAGACCTTAGTATTAAGTATTCAGCTTAATCAATATTTTGATGTAATTTGCAGTTGTTTATTAATGCTACATCTAGCTTTGGATATAAACTTTAACAATTTTATGCTTATTAACATCAACTTTTTTAATCATAGTTAACACTGATATAAACCTTTTCTTTTTTTCTATCTTAAAGGTCTAAAGATAGACCTTTGTACCATCAATACTGTCTAAATACCACTATATTGATATAATATAATGTATTATGTCTTATAATAATATAATAAAACAATTTTTTAAAAAAGAAACCAGGTTTTCCCATTTAGTTATAATGGAGTAAAACCATATAAAATTCTAAAGCAATTAAAATATACAATATAACATAATAATTAAAAGGTAGATAATAAAGATAATAAAACCATAAAGGTAGCATCTTGAATCAAAAGTTTTTGAACATCAGCATGTTAAAAATTAACACACTGATTAAAATGATTGAAATTCTTAGGAGAATAAAAACACCTTGGTCCTGTACCTAAAAACCAATAAAGTTATACTAGGTATATCTCACTTTGGAGGGTATTCCAGAGAAGAGAAGTTACCACTAAAACAGTCTGACCCAGGATAGACTTTTGCTGCCCCTCAGTATCACAGTATGGTCAGAACAGGACTTTTGAGGATTATCTCAAGGTATGGTAGGAATATATGGGAAGAGTTATTCCTTTAACGACCAAGTCATGAAGGATTTTATAGGCTAAATAGCAGAATTGAAACTGAAAACAGTCTGAAAGCCAGTGAAGACTGGATGGGACTGGCATAATATAATCACAAAGTCTACTTCCAGTAACTACTTTTGCTGCAATATTTTAATAATTTTCCCAAACGTTACAACACAATACATGATCTATACAAGAAGTTAGTGGGTAAGTTTTGACCCTCATCTAGTCCATTATTGTTGTGAAGTACTGATTCAGTATTTCTCAACAACAAAAACGAATAAACAAAAAACAGAAAGGGAGGGAGGGAACGTTCTGGTACCTCATGGTACAAATGCTGTGGGGATGAGCTGAAATCTCAAATTCTCATCTTTTGCAAATGCCTACCAGGTGTAAGTGGAGTGATCACAAAGGGTTCTGAGATGTCTGAGAAAATCAACAGGAACATACCATTCCTGTCTTTTTCCTGGCAAAAATCATTTCACAGTGTGGCCAAGATTAATTTCAGTGCCAGAAACAAGCCTAAAACTGATTGAAACATGCCTAGAAAATCTATTTTATTTTCATCACTATTCTTATATGAATAAAATAATAATTGTAAAATTTTATCTGATCAATCCCTACTTGCTCAAGTATGTTATCCAGGAAGAGTTAATGGTTTAATCAGAATTTCCTGTAAAATCTTATAGTATATAGCAGAAAATCCATTGGGGTAGGGGAGATACTGGAGTGAATTTTCAAAATGTCCCTTTCAGAAGTCCAAGGAATAGTTTTTTCTTTTAATTACCTTTAAAGCAGGGGTCGGCAACCTTTTTTCCATCAGGGACCACCCCCGTCAGAAATTTTTTTTCAAGGACCGGGGGGCGGGGTTTGTGGGCGGCAGCCAATCGGACAGACGGGGGCGGGGTTTGCAGGCCTGCCGCTCCGGGAACCAAGGGCATTTTCGGGGTCCCCAGAGACTGCTCCTTTGAAGGGGCAAGCCCCGGGGACCCCGAAAATGCCCTCGGTTCCGGCAGGGAGGCAAAAGCCTCGCTGCGCACGAGCACGCTGCCGGGCTGCTTCCCTGCGGCGTGGAGATTTTCCAATGGACTGTTAAATTCATTATGCTTCATTATATGTGTAAAATGATGGGAGGACACTTACATATCTGATAGGTGCTTGCCCCATTATTGCTCCATTTCATTATTCATAAATTTGTACATTGGGTTTGGAAAGAATTATATGATTTTAAGATGCAAATATGATTTTGAATTATATACCAACAATTTGGAATTTATCAATATATGAAGATCTATGGTTTAATGGAAAGACAGTAGCACTCCAGATTTACAGTGCTGTATTAGGCTGATGATGGGGGCGTGGTGGCTCAGTAGGTAAGACGCCAGGCTTGTCGAATATCGCAAATTCAGAGGTTTGAATCCCTAGCCCCGCGTGACAGAGTGAGCTCCCGCACTAGCTCCAGCTCTTGCCAACCTAGCAATTCGAAAGCATGCAAATGCAAGTAGATTAATAGGTACCACTTCAGTGGGGAGGTAACAGCGTTCCACACGTGTCATGCGGCCACATGACCGTGGAAGCGTCTTCGGACAACGCTGGCTCTTCGGCTAACAAACAGAGATGAGCACCGGCCCCTAGAGTCGGACACGACTGCACAAATGTGCGGGGGGGAACCTTTTACCTTTTATTAGGCTGATGACATATATTTACTCTCCAAGCATGAAATGGATCTTTATTGATGCAATGGAAAGATAGATCCATACTGCTACACGTGGTCAAACTTTAATGCTCCCTTTAATAAAAAGGGGATGGAGAAAATAAAAATTAAACTCAAACACACCTTTTGAATTTAACAAAATACAGTTGGTTCTCATTATTTGCGCTAGTTATGCTCTATAAAGTCGCTGTGAACGTTGAATTATCGAATACTGAATTTCAGCTGGGAACATGTGTGTCGGGCAAGTCAAATTTTTCACTGCTCTGCACATGTCCGTGAATGACTGTGAAAGCCCCACAAGTATTGATTTTGGGGCTACAAATAAATTTCAGTGAGTAGGCAAATTTGCAAATATGGAATCCGCGAATAATGAGGATCAACTCATTAAAGCACCTTAGTTGAGGACAGTAGAATCTGTATTTTGGGGACTATGTTCAGATGCATGTTTATTTGACAGAAGAATGCTTATGAGGTAAGCTGATTTTTTTCCCTCTCCAACCTGAGGAGTTTTATTTATTGTACCAGTGGAAAAGTACATACAAAAATAAAAGTTTACATGTATACCAGTATGCATACACAGACATATGCTCTTCCCCCACATATATTACAGCTAATACAGTTTAGGCACTTTAGAAATATGAGAATGACATATCTATCTATCTATCTATCTATCTATCTATCTATCTATCAATCAATCAATCAATCAAATTTATCACCACCCAACTCCCCCATGGGGGACTCTGGGCGGTTCACAACAAAATTAAAATCCTTAACATACAATTATAAATAGCTTAAAATACACAATAAATAACAGTTTAAAATATAATGAATATAACAAAATCCAATAACCAAATCTTAAGTTCATAAAAAGGGCACTCCAGAACTAATCTAAGGTGCTAGCCATCTCCAAGTATATACATTCTCCTTTTCGCCCCAAGCATGCTGACAAAGCCAGGTTTTGAGTTTTTTTTGAAAGTCCAGAAGCGAGGGGGACTGTCTGATTTCTGGGGGAAGACTGTTCCAAAGGGCAGGGGCAGCAGCAGAGAAAGCACGCTTCTGAGACCCCGTTAGATGGAACTCCTTAACCGATGGGGTCCATAGCATGCCCTCTCTGCATGCCCAGGTGGGACGGGATGAAGCAATGGAGATGAGACGGTCCCTTAGGTATCCCTGTCCCATGCCATGTAGGGCTTTAAAGGTGATAACCAACACCTTGAATTGGACCCGGAAGCAAAGGTGATAACCAAATAACTTTGATAACCAAAGGTGATAACCAACACCTTGAATTGGACCTGGAAGCAAACTGGGACCCAGTGCATGTCTGGGAATAGGTGAAAGGACTAATCTCTATGCAAGGCAAAGCAGAAGGAGAGCTGGTACTAGCCTCTGAGTATGGAATGAATGAATGATGTTATGTCCTTTTTTTTATCTACAAGCATGATGGGTCGAAAGCTCGACCATTTCATAACTAAATTTCCTTAGCTGAAGAGTAATGTTATGGTTAACACCAAGTCAGTTTACCTTTCCCTTTTAAGACTGCATACCTGATAAGGTGGTAGCCTGTGAAGGATTCAGAAGCAACCACTGATGGGCACCTGGGTCAACAGAAATGTCAGCTTGCACGGAGATATCATTATTTTCTTCACATGTTTGCCAGGGAGCCAAACTCATGCCCATTTCATTACTGTATCCAATGGAAGTATCACTGCTAATACTTTCACCTAAATAAAAAACGATAATCTGAAAATATGACTGAAGTAATTCAAACAGAAAATGTTACTATGTGCATCTAGTGACATCAGTACATTCTATTTCACCAATCATTTCAATAAAGTGATTTTACTGAAAAACTCACACTTTTCTTTCTCTCCCTGATTTCCATGTGACTGCTGCATATCTGTCTTGAGATTTAATTCAGATGGAGTGTTGCTTGCCTGCAGGATTTTGTGAAAAAATGTGTATTTTACATATCAATATAATAATTACAATATAACTTCATAATTTTTCTCCTTCAAAGCACTGATCAATTCCACATGCTATTGCTGCATTAGCTTCACAATATTAGACATAATTCCTTAATTGTTTGATATGTCTTATTTTAATATACATTGTAATCCATTTATTTGTACTTACTTCTTGTATTGTACTTTCCTTGCTCGTGGTCTCCTTACTTTTTTGAACAGATCTGGATCCTGAAGTTAAATTTTGTGAACTCTCTGTTTTTCTAACTGTGAAGTATGAAGTGAAATATTATGGATTATAAAGTCAACTAATTAATTTGACTATAATTTTTATTTTATTATTTAAAACATACAATTTTATAAGCTATGCATATATCCATATATATGTAGGTATATATGCATTTACACCAGAGCTTTCCAAACTCTGTGTTGGGACACGTTAGTGTGTCGGCTGCAGTGTCTGGGTGTGTCAAGGCTGCTGCTGCCTCCGAGCCCTGCCAGGATTCCGCGCAGGTCCTAGTGCCTGCCTTGTGCCTTGCTGCCTCCAAACCTGCCCTGCCAGGATTCCGCGCAGGTCCTAGAGCCTGCCTTGTGCCTTGCTGCCTCCAAACCTGCTGTGATTCCGTGCAGGTCCTAGTGCCTGCCTTGTGCCCTGCTGTAAGAGTGTGTCGCGAAATGATGCCCTGCTGTAAGAGTGTGTCGCGAAATGATGCATGTCTAAAAAGTGTGTCACCAACATGAAAAGTTTGGAAAGCTCTGATTTACACAATAAAATGATTAAATATATATAATAAATATTATTAAATATATTAAATAATCATAAATAAAATATGGTGTACTATTTTTAAAAGTTTTTTTTTAATAACTGGCAATAATTACCATGTTGAAGTATACTTTTTAACGCCAAGTTTAAATTATGTTAGTTACATTGCAAACTGCAAAATCACATTAAGTATTTAGGAAAACTGCTGGTTTTGAAATAATAAATTGATTTATTGATTGACTGCAAACCTGTCACATATTGGGTTGTAAAAAGCCATTTATAACATGGTTGATTAAAATGTTTCTTCCATTTGCATCTTTTTCAGAAAGCCAGTTTGGTGTACTGGTGAAGGTGTTGACCTAGAAACCTGAAGGCTGTGAGTTCTAGTCCTGCCTTAGGCATGAAAACCGGTTGGGTGACTTTGGGCCGGTCACTCTCTCAGCCCAACTCACCTCACAGGGTTGTTGTTGTGGGGAAAATAGGAGGCAGGAGTATTAGGTAGGTTTGCCACCTTCAGTTATACAGTATATAAAAAAGGTGAGATAAAAATCAAACAAACAAACAAACAAATAAAAACATGTAAAGCTTGTACGTTACAAACTTGTAAACTGGAAGTATTTCTACTCCAAAGAAATAAGCTGCTTAAACATGAATAACCGGATTCATGTTTATTCAGAATAAATTCTAGTTAATTGACTGGGGCTTATTTTTTCCTACAATGTTAGTGTATGTTTATTTTACACAAATGGGCTATAATAAAAAATACTATCAGTCTTATTGGAGTATAAAAATAAAAAATGAACTTTCATGGCAAGCCACTATTAATATACAAATTAATACTGAAATATTGCTGCATTTTTAGGCAATACAAGCAGAGAATTAAGCAAAATTAGCACCTGATATGAATAGTGTTTCAGCTGTTATTACATGTAGCAATTTCATATGAAAACAACAAATCTTTCTCAAAGTATTTCTAGATTACCTTGGAAAATATCAGAATTGCATTGGTCTCTAATATCAGAGGTACTGCTGCTTCGAGTTAATTGATCTTCATCTGAAAAAGGACTGCTATATTCTGCTCCTAATAAGTTTACTGGTTGCTGATTCACAATTCCTGATCCATTTTCTGATAGTTCATACTGTTCACTTTCTATAGGGATTGATACAAAAGTTTATCAATTATATTTTTAAAATGCCCATACCTATTTCTAATAAAGGTATTTGACTTATTAAAGTATTTGCATCCTTATTATCAATTAACATATGAAACATTAATGGTCACCTAGGACATGGGTGTACTTAAGAACATAAGCCATTGTACTACTTCTTCAACTGCAAAATGATGGGAATGTGCTATGAACTGAAGTATGAAGTGGTATCTAGAAAGATTAAGAACTTAACAGAACACTGTTTCTTCTTAGCAAGATGAATTTTCTTCCAAAAAAATTAATCCCATGTGCAAGAAATATGGTAGCTGTAAAGAAACTTCAAATACCAGCTTTTGTTTGGTTTATCTTTTTCAAAAAAAACACATGTTGAATTTTGTGTGCAACTAATACCTGTGCATTAATTGATCTAGAAACATTTCTAATTATTAATCTGATATCCCTGCGTGTGATTGGAAGTACAGTCTGGCCATTTACTACAAGGATGGCTAGGATACCATAATGGGAAGAGAAAGGCTGACAAACTGTTGCTGGCACCTATTTGTTCGATTGTCTGAGATATAAACTAGTAGTTACATGCCATGGGAATGCAGCCAGAATATGTCTCAGTATGACACAGAGCTATACAGTACATACTGCAAGATAACCCTACCTGGCCACTTTTATAAAGAACTGCCCCCAAATGTACATTAACTACACTGAATTCTGCAACTTATACACATCGTAACCTGTCCTTTGCTGTATGATTTATTTTGCCAGGGCTCATAATGGGAAAGCACATGAGAATACTGTAAACCGATATGTAATATAAAATTTTAACATAACATTGACCTCCAATTTTTCATTTTTACTTAGAATATCTAAACGCAAATTTATTTTTGCAATGGTTTAATTATCATATCTCCGTTCAATTATATTTATACAGGAAATAAGCACGGGGTGGGGCTGCAAGTCCTTCCTCCTGAAATATTCACACCCAGCGTTTCAGTTTCGCATCACATCTTGCTATGTGCAGTTTTAAGAGCCAAACCCAGAAGAGCAACATGAGTTTTTTGGGAGTGCATTAATTCCGGACCTCAACGTAAGATAAGAAAGAACAGTTCTTAACAGAAAAATGTTTTGAATTCACCAGGTATGACAATCTTATGTTGATAAATGAACAAATTCATTTGTGAAACCAGCTTAAGCCTATCTTTTCCATATTTTTCAAAAACAAAAATGTGACCTTTAAAGTTTTTAATAAAACTTTCCTTGAGCATGCATACACCTGCAAACATGTGCACACAAACACACACATACATTTAAAAAAAGGAAAGGTAGAAGACCACATAGATATATTCCATCCATCAAGGAAACTGCGATCATCATAAGCTTCAGGATAGAACTAACTCATTGATTTTATAAGCCATTCTAGCCTTTTTTTGGTACAGTAAGGGAAAAATAAAGACCAGTTAAGCTTGACTCTTGGTAAAAAATGTTTAATGAACACTCTCTTTAACATTCTTTATATTGTACATGTTGGGTACATATAACTTTTTCTCATCTTTTTTGCCTTTCACATATCAGGCAAACCACAACACCTTTGCTCAATTTACTAATGTTTTGCTTTCTCTTCTGAATCTTTGTATGCATTTCATTTCATTTCATTTCATTTCATTTCATTTCATTATTTTATTTTATTTTATTATTTAATTTAATTTAATTTAATTTAATTTAATTTAATTTAATTTAATTTAATTTAATTTAATTTAATTTAATTTAATTTAATTTAATTTAATTTAACCGGATTATACATTTCATAGTATGCCCCTTTAGTTATATCTGCATTTTTCTTGTTGAAGATGCAGTTTGAGGTCATTTTCATCTCATTATTATCCCTAACAACAGGTTAATGAAAAAACAGCACTGACTTTTCCAAACAACCAGCAAAAATTAGTAGAGGGCTGACCTAATCAGAGATCATTATCTTTTTCTTTTAATTATGCTTGCAGTTATGTCTTCTGGTTATATGTACTTAAATATTATGGTTTGTTAGCCATGGTACACAGGAGGATGAGGCAACTGCAGAGAGTATGTTTACACCAACCAGTTCTTACGATTAAAGTATGACATGCAAATGCAGTCTATGTCTGACCTTTGGGCTTGGTTCTTTCCAACTTTTTTGCCTTAATCTAACCCAGTGTTTCGCAACCTCAGCAACTTTAAGATGTGTGGACTTCAACTCCGAGAATTCCCCAGGCAGCACTGGGAATTCTGGGAGTTGGTGTTCACGTGTCTTAAAGTTGCTAAGGTTGAGAAACACTGATCTAAGTACTAGGAGCCCATCATAAGGACACTCACCCCTTGAGTGAGAGACAGGGGGTGAGGAGTAGCGGATGCAGTGCCCCCTGCTGAGCAGTGAGAGAGGCCGGGGAAGGGGGCACAGTGGATGTGGGGGTGACGGTTGGGCTCTGACAGCGCTGAGAGTGTGAGCTGAAGCGCTGGACAGCCCGCCACCACCCCGTGGTTGACTGGTTGTGTCTGTGGATGCATCCACAGGTCTCCGGAGGTCTGGGATTGGGGGGAAATGGAATTAAGAGGCTCTGGGGGATTTGGGGCGGGCTACGCTATTCAGGTGGTGACAGGGTGGGGATGTCATGATGGGATTCAGAGGGCGGGCGGTGTTTGATACCTGTGGCGTGTTCTGACCCTCTGTACTCAGACCCAGGTCCTGGACAGCAGACTCGTGGGGGGCCTGGCCTCCGGCTGTTGCTTCTTAACGCCAGGTTGGTTAACAAGGCCCCCCTCATATGTGATCTGATCACTGAGGAGGGGGCAGACCTGGCATGTATTATTGAGACCTGGCTGGGCCCAGAAGGGGGGGTGCCCTTTTCGGAGATGTAAACCGGCTGGGTTTATAGTATGGCACCAGCCGAGACCTCAGGGCAGGGGAGAAGGGGTAGCTGTTGTCATCCGGGAATGCTCCACAAGTGGCCGGTTGTGAGACCCTGTTTTTGAAGTTGGGCTCCCGAGAATGTTTGCATTAAAGCAGGTAGCAGGCAACCCAAGGTTTCTTGCAGCAATCCAGCCAATTTTTATATCTTCCTGAACCCCCCAAGATCACGCTGCTGAATTTTTCCTGTCAGGTTCATTAAGTTTTCAATGGGCACCTCTGCAACATCTTAGCTAGATTTATGATGCATGCCCATATAATGCCATGAACAAGGGGAAGGAAGATAATAATCCTTAGTGATACTAATCCTTATCGCTAGTCTCCCAACTGCAGTCTTTTGGTCAGATGGTGAGATCATGGCGAGCCATGTAAATATAAATTGCTATCACTGCAATCACATCTCGTTGCCACCTAGACCTTTTATGTTATCATGTTATTCCCTTTCAGGGTAAACAGTGTTATGCAAAGTGCAGAAAAGTATTAAGAAATATAAGTGAAAGAAATTAAAGGCACGCAATAAGAAAAACGAACAGCTAAAGCTGGTTTACAACAATATATAGTACACTGTATCTCTCTGTACCTTTCTATCTTTGCAACCATCCTTCTTTCCAACATGCCCGTATACCACTTCATATGTTGCATTCTTCTCACTGTTCTTTCTGAGGATCTCATCAGCTTCATCTAATCATGACTTTCTTAGTCTTCAATTTCCTCTTGATTCATTCACTCTTTTTTCACATCTTTCTTTCACAAATAAATCTTCATTTGCTCTCTCTGTATGACCAAACCACCTCAACATATTTGTTTCATGCTCGTCACTCAAATTCTGTATTCAACCCACATTTAGCACATTTCTTTCTTGGCTTTCTTGTTTTACCACACATGCTTAAATGTATTTATTTTCAATACATTCAACTTTTATGCTTCTCTTGAAATAGCTAACTCTCACAAGTAAACAGAACATGCTCTTATGCATAGCCATTTTTGCTTTTTCTAACAAGCATTGATTTCTTGCACCAGACCAATTACTAATCATTACTTCTCTACCAACATTTGCACAACTTAATTTTTTCCATCTATTTCCCATCTATTTCTTGATAAACCTTCTATGAAAGCATGCAAATTTGTCTACTAGTTCTTTGCTATTTATGTATAACATAATCATTCATTCCATTTTCCCCTGTCAAATGCAACTACTTTGATATAATCTGTAGCTTGAATCATGTCAACTGGATTTCTGTTTTCTCAGTGGAAACGTTTCGCTCCTTATCCAAGAAGCTTCTTCAGTCTGAAGAATATTCTTGGATAAGGAGCTAAACGTTTCCACTGAGAAAATAGAAATCCAGTTGACATGATTCAAGCTACAGACTGTTCCAGCTGGATGACTGAGAACCTTCATCGATACTTTGATATAATGATTTTCAGATCCATACCCCTTGTTGCATCAAAAAATCTGGCATGTGCTGTAAATCATTCAGATTCTCAGCCAACCCAAATGACTTGCAGCAAATGATAGACGGATTATATGGTGTTTTTTAATTAACAAAATTAAAACTGTAAATATTAATGCATTGTTGTGTATACCCATTGCCTTTCTTTTATTCTTGCAAGCAAAATCCCCACACATGTTGTATTAATCCTACCTGAAATGATGTGTACATGTGTGTTAGTACATTAGGCTCTACCATCCTCTGACCCCTTTTTGGTCCTGTTTAATTGTCTTGAGTTTTTCATGTATCTAGTGTCACTCACAATTAGTTGTGTACAAAGCTCACCATTCTGAGGACAGCACGTTCTGGGGAACACTTCAGTGTTCCATTTTAATTCTGGAATATACCAAACTGGTTGTTCTAGGGGTGGTTCATTACTGTATTTTTTTGGAAGTACATGTTTCAGAAGAGAAAGTGATTTGTGGTGTTCTGGTTGTGATCAGGGTCCAAAACAGGACTCCTCTTATTGTTGTCACAGGGAAATCATGCTTCCAATACCTCTAAAATTAAATGACAGTAACTGGCACTTGTAGTTGTGTCTGAAAGCTGTAGCATTCTTGGAAAGACAAGAATCCTAGCAGACCTGCGTCCTAGTAGATTTAGCAACCACCATAAGTCCAATAGTTTCACAGGAAGGGCAGGATAGCCTCATAGCCTCTCCATCTATGGTAAGAATAGAAGAGGTAATAATTATGGACTTGAGCAGCTGTTCTCTTGAACAGCAGCATTTCTAAAGGGGAAGGTATTAATGGAAAAATGATATCAACATCAATGCACTCACTGCTTCTGCCACACCACCCTCACTCTAGTACAAGCACTCTGAGGCCAGCAGCAGGTAGCATTCCTGCAAAGAGGCCGGGTAGTGGAGATGGCAGTGTGGTCTGGATGATTTAGCACTGGCAGCAGAACTGGAGGAAGCAGACAGGACTTACAATATCAGCAACCTATTGACACACCTGCTCTGGCATCCTTAGGTTGCTGTGGTTGTGGTAGAGGCTTGGAAATCTTACAGTAAAGGCTAGTCTCCAAAAGAAGCAGAACAAATAAAGTATGTGCACTTCCCATCTACCCTTCCTCTTAAAATAAATTCAGCTTTCTAAGATGACTGACCTCAGGTGTGACAAGCATGGGTTCATCAGTGGACAATACCAGCATTCTCTTAGCTGACTATCCATCCAACTTCAACTCTACAGAAATTTGTATCAAGATTAGGAACTGGAATCATGGCTGATTCTCTTTCCTCATTTTCTTAATGGAAGGAGTACAATTGGCTAAATTGGAAAAGGAGCCTTAACCCAAACATACAAGAAATGTGGAATAGATGTGTCCATGATGAAGTTTCCATGATGTGATCTCCTGTGAGCTGAGAGAAATCAGCTGCTGATTTAGCTACATAGAGAGTAACTGGGGATGTCAAGAATGGGCAATGTGAGGATTTACCTCATTCAGATTGTGCTTCCTAGTGATTATTGAGAACTTGAGAATGTTGTAGAAGAGGCCTAAGGAGCTGCTATATTTAAAAGTAAACAATTAGTTTCTTACAGTATAAAAGTATATTATGAGGCCTGGCACGGTAAGTATTTTTCAAGGAAAAGTGGTAGATGTCTAGAAAAGGTTTTGGTTTAAGCCTCAAAGAAACTTGAGGATCTGAAGCTTCTTTACAGATTTCAGATTGTTAAGGCTTACTTTCTGATGGAAAAACACCAATGTTTTCAATCAAAATACAATGCTGTATGTAAGATATAGAGTAAAATAAAACAGAATACAATCTTGCTAAATTATAATTAAATAACTGTATAATATCATACCTGAAAAAGTGCAAGAGTAAGAAGTGTAAGAGATATCAGGGAAGAGAGAGCTCACAGTATGAAGGAGAAGAGGCACACTTTTAGTGGCTGGCAAAGCCTCACAGAGACGAGCACAGTTGTTGATAGACTGGCTTCGCTTCGCTTATAGGGAAAAATAAATTAATAGAAGTAAAATAGTAATTACTGATTTCACTTAGTAGGATACAGTTTGTCTACATAAAAGAGAAAATAAGAGATTTAGAAATTCATGAACATGAATGCTGTGCACATACGATTCATTAAGGTAAAAAAAGCAGTACAGCAGAAATTCAGTAAAGAGTAATCTATAAAGTTACCCATCATTCACTAAAGTTTTTTTAGAAAGCCAGTTTATCTCTTACTAGAAAAGGAACTAGAGGACAGAGAGAAAAAATCCTGCTTTTGGAACTTCTGCAGCCTTAATGCTGCTCATCACCCTTATTTCTCTTTTGTGTGACTGATTCTATGAAAAGCACATCTTATGCTTGCACACTGGATTACTGTGGAGAAAATAGCTACATCACCACCTAGGAATCTGTACAAAGATAGCAACAAATGCCCATTGTGGTAAGATTTTTATGAGACAGAAGAGACATGGATTTATCTTCCATATTAGACCTTCAACAAAATCCATTCTATTTCATACATTGTATCCCAGTGCTAAACATGTTTGTGTGTGTGCACGCATACGTGCATGTGTAATAGCCAACAAATAGCAAGCACTAATTCAGTCCTGATTCTAAAGACTGGAGCTAGCTGAAGGACAGAAAGAAAATGGGGTGAGGAAGAGCCAGTTAAGTACATGTTCATAGACTGTAGTGATAACCATTTTGGATATAACAAACAGATTGCACCTTTTTAAAACTTAATTGTTATGAAGAAGTTACAGTGCAGGTGTTCTAATATAATACTGTATATTATCCCTACATGTTTCCCATATGCTTTCTTTTTCAAAGAGAGGTTGCCAAAAACAAAAATGCACATGTATAATACACATAGTAATGTGTAATGAAGATTGAGCCTTCAGACTGCCAAATGCAAGAACTGTATTGTGATGTTGCTAGGTGAGCTTTGCAGGATGGACAAAATAAATGCACTATGTAAAACTCAAGTCAATAGTTGGATAAGTGCATATTTACTGTTAGGTTGTTCATGGTTCATCCATTGCTGTTGCTACTTTTAACCTATTTTAATTTTTAAAAATCATACCCTGATACAGAGCTTTCCAAACTGTGTGTCGCGACACAAAAGTGTGTTGCCACACACAGTGTGGTGTGTCGCCACACCACCCGGAAGCGGCGGCGCGCGCGTGCACGGCGGCAGCGGCAGCGGGATCAGTGCTTCTGCGTTTTAGCGGAGGCCGCCGCCGCCTCCGTGCGCGCCACCGCACGCCCCCGCCGTGCGGGCGCCGCCGCACACCCCCGCCGTGCGCGCACGCGCGCCACCACCGCACTGCCACCCCCGCCGCTGGTGTGTCGCCAGCGGTGGCACTTTGGAAAGCCCTGCCCTGGTATATTTTTCCAGCAAGTTGGAGAATAAGCAGCATTCATCATGGAATACCACCATATCTATGTAATCAAGGAATTCAAGCAACTGCTGTAATTCAAGAGCAAGCCCTATATACTATACAGAAACAATATTCAAAACATTTGGCTCTCATTCCCACCTTATGAAATGAATTATCTAGCCCCCTCTTTGGTTTGGAAGGTCCAGTTTCCATATATACTTTGTTCTGCAATAGTTAAATTTGGTATTAAATTATTTTTTGCTAACTATGAGAGAACGAACTCTCACAGAATTCGTTATCAGTTCTGGGCCCTAGCCTGCCCTATTGCAGATATGCTGACAATAAGTATTCCCAGTGGATGGGCAAAGAACAATAAAAGGGGTCTCCCACAAATCAAATATTGCTCTCACTACCAACAGATGCAAATCTACTTATAAAAGATAGAAGTGTGGAAATAGTCGCATTCAATCAGTCTTCTTGTTGCCAGATCCTAAGAGGCAGATAGCTGCAAATGTTATCCAGTGGCAGAGGCATCAGTCGCATCTGAAAAAACTTAAGACAATGTATGCTGCATTATTTGTTGGTGTAAAAAACCATAATCATGTTGTTAGCAGTGACCTGATAATTCAGTTCCAAAGGATGGGTTTGAATGTAAGGCTTTGAAAATTGAAAAGGTCCAAGTAATTAACTTGATGTTTTCATTTGGAGAGGAACCACATCTCATTTACTCTAATAACACCCAAGAGGGAAATCCAAACTCTATTAGAAGCATTTATTGATACTGTCATTGAAAGAGGCTTGGATGTGAAGGGAAAGCCTTCTATCAGATTATTCACCACAGAAGACGTTTAAGCCACCTGGAAGATTTGCAAATCGGTTATTTACCAGGAAATAGAATGGGAAGGAAATGGTTTTTTGGGGAGCTATTTGACATCTTGTTGGAGCATGGGGAAAGACAGAGAGTGGTTGCACAAAAACTCAATACAGGTGGTCCTTACTTAACGACCACACATTCAGTGATCGTTCAAACTTGCGATGATGCTGAATGAGTGGTACTTACAACTGGTCCTCAGAGTTCCAGCTGTTGCAGCATCTCCACGGTCATGTGATCATGATCTGGCACCCAGCTTGCACTTACGATGTTGCAGCATCCCGCAGTCACCATTTGCAACCTTCTTTGCTGGCTTCCAACAAGCAAAGTCAATGGGGAAGCTGGCAGGAGGTCGCAAATGACAACCACGTGACGTCCTCGCTTAATGACGGCAACCAGGAGTGCCAGAATTGCCGCCGGTAAGTGGCATGTTCACATGACATCACCTTTACGACCACAGCACTTAGCGAGAGCAATTCCAGTCCCAATTGCTTTTATTAACTGAGGACTACCTGTAGTGTAACTAAGGGAGGTAATAGTGAAGATCCATGAATCTGATACAATAGTTTTCCAAGCTAGGCAGTAAGCGGCTAAGTGGGAAGTTCTTGTATCATGGTAGAGAACAAGAAAAGGATTTGCTCCTGGATAAGTCTCACAACTACGATTGACTATATCTGTACACAGGTGGTTGATAATAGGACTAATTTCTTCTGCTTAGCAATACTTTTCAACTGCTGCACCTTCTCCAAGGCACAATGTTTCTGCACGCTGAACAAACTCCACCATATGGGAGATGCTCAGTACTTGTCTGTCTTACTCCAACAGCTCTATGGAATGGAGCCAGGAGTATCTACAGAGGGCAATTAAGCCTACTATGAAAGTGGGGGTGCAAGTGGCTTGATCTTTTGCAGTATAAAGCTGTTACTTTGAAACTGGGGGGAAAAATCTTGAAAAAGACCATATCATGACTTGTAAAAATAAACTAGGTCTAGCTGAGACATATAAGTAAATAAGATAGAACTCAACAGCGTATTTCGAATAGTTGAAATGATAGTTGCTGTTCATCTGGAGGCAGATGTTACCAACAATTTTAAAAACTGTTTTAAAATCTTCATTCTAAAGGGTTAGGGTTGACTAGCATGACTGTAGACAGGGTACTTTTTCAGAGAGTTGGTGTTAAGAAGAATAATTCTTCCTAGCTCACTTTGCAAACTTTTGCGATGTACAGAGTTTTCCACTACATGATAAAGATGTGATGGGGTAAGGAGAATGCCTGTTAGTAGCTGGCAATCTTTAGCCACATTTAACACACTGCCTAAAGGTTGTTTTTGATGCTGTCAACCAAATGTCCATTGCAAATACAAAAATCTTTGCAAGAATTTAGAAGTATCTGGATGTTGTTAAGTAGGCAACATACAAGTATGTCCTTATGGAGCATGAACTTCCTGGCAAAAGTCCTTTGCTGTTTTAGAAGCTTCTGGGTTCTATGCAGTGCTTCATCCATGTGTGACGAACAGAGGCTATAAAGATCTAACTAGGAAGTGGCCAAGTAAGCCATGAGCTCTCTGCAAGACCAACTCTGGCTTTTTCAAGAAACCATGATTAAAACAAGCTATGGTTTAGATGATTGGTGAAGATGTAGTAATGAATAACTGAATGAAAAAAGTGAAACCCCACCCCAAAAGGAGCGGAATATTTCTCACTAGGAACCCCAGACAGCTTGTAAGAGAAAACTGGGAGGAAATCAGAGGAATATTTTTTACAGCAGAGGTCATATTACTAATCTAACTTGCAAAGTTGATGAAAGAATAACAAGCAATTTTGAACACTGAATGAATGCAAAAATATTTGTTATGGATTTTTTACAGGAATTTTGTTTTTACTCTTAGAGCTCCAAGTATTGCAAGTTATATAACTTATTACAATATTGTATATGCCAGTCACAATAGTCTTGCAATTTGATAGCAAAAGCTTTTACATTATACACATACAACCTTTGATTCATACAACCTTTGATTCTTCCATAAAATCAAAGAACCTGATAAATACTTGAAAATATATGAACACATATAACTGCGGAATGAACCATGCAGGAGTTTAAAAGCTTGTTTCAATCAATGCATTGCAACCCTCCACTTTCTGATGTCCATAATGAATAATCAGAATCAAAAACCTAGTATGTGCTGCCAAATGATGACATCATGATGATTAGATGAATGATGAACCAACTACTTTTAGACATAGATGTGTGAAATCTCAATTAATTTGCAATCAAGACTATTACCTTCTACCACCTTATAATTTAAAAATGCTTAATTTACCAACCTATTGATTAATTCTATATAATTAACAATGAATAACCCAAAATGGAAAGTTCCCCTCCCCACCCAAGGTCAGTGTCTTATACTCACTGAGGCAGAGAAACTGGGCCAGAAACACTCACTCCAATATTTGGTTCATGTACAGATTCTAAGCAAAGGGGATGGGTTGCCAGATCTTAAGAAGGTTCCCAAGGCAATGCAAACAATTCATATACAGAATTATACAGAACCCGTGACAAAAAACAGATTGTTTAAAAGGCAACTCAACAAACCAAAGGACCAGTTATAAAATGTCAGAAATTCATTCCAGTAGCAATAAAAACTAAATCACTGACATTTTTATTATTAGAACACTCAATTGCCTGTTCCTAACCTGTTGTTCTTTGATGCACTATATTCCTCGCTTTCTCAATTCCTGGTACTCCTGAGGTGGTAGCACTCCTAAATCTCATTGGTTCCACAACATCAGGATGATCTCTCCAGCTTAAAGAAAACGATCTTCCAACTGCAGCTCCTTTTTGATGTTCAAAAACGCCACCTTTCAATAGTGGAATATATAGCAAATTTAACCTTAATGTACTTAAAGAATTCAAAAGGATTAGATTGCAAAAAATCTAATCAGTAAGAGCAGTTAACCAACCGATTAATCTCCAATACAAATGGTTAAACTGGAGTTGTCATTAAAAAAAAGATATCTAGCACCAGTACTGTAAATAAATTCTGATTTGAGGAATGTAATTAAGGAACCATTGGATAATAAATACAACGTATTGGAAATTTCCCCAACACATTAGATTTTGTAGGAATCTGCTGAAGCAGGAAGTTAACAGCTAACCACAGTCAGTAAAACCAAGAATGGCATACAATCAAAGGAGGTTACAATACAAAGGAGGTTCTTCCTCCTCCTTGGTTTTCTGGCATGCATCTGTTTATTACCTTCACATTCAATGCCACATTCATTTTACCTTCAAATTCAATGCCACATCTGGGACAAACTGGCCATGACTTTATCTTTAACTCTTTTTCCATCCAAATCTGCCTCTAAGAGAGCAACAAAGTACTAATTGACTCTGCAATGGATGGTGAGAACGTAACATACCCTACAGCTTGAAAACACCAGGAATATAATAAGAGAATTCCTCATCTTGCCCTGCTTCCCTCTTTCCCTTATATTAGAATGCTGAATTTTGTAACCACTTACCAAAACTTAAATGCTCAATGTAATTAGCTAAGTAAATTAATTTACTTAATAAGCTAAGTAATAAGTAAAGAAAGAACAAAGACTGAAACCTGCTCTGATTCTTAAGCCCCATGCACACCATGATAAAAAGAAAGAAAAGAAAGAAAAGAAAGATATAAAAAAGCGACTTCCAAGCTTCATCACAACTTTAAACAAATTTATTAACTTTTCACCCCCTATAAGGTTAAACAGATATCTCTCTTCATCCCAGATCTCATCATTTTTCATGCATTAGAATACTTCAAATGACATTGCCAGGACTCTAGGATAGTTTTTTTCAAAAACAGTCTATCATACCAGAATTATGCAAATAAATAAATAATAAACATTTCTTAGAATTTCACTGGGATTTGAATTGAAATAAAAACAAAGTATTACCTGCTTTTGAATTTCATCACAAGAAAATAAACTGCTTATACATGTTGAAGAATGTCAAATTCCACTGAGTAGGTAAAATAGGTAAGCAGGAATTTTTTAAGGGAATTCACTATATAGAGACTTCATGTAAACTCATGATTTCCTTGCATAACATTTCAAACAATAGCCCTTTATATATTTAGAAGGAGCTATAAAATTGCATCAGAGTGCAATATTTGTTTTTTAGCAAGTAAATGGCATTTATTAGTTTCTCATTTTATACAGATAATTTCAGTACATTCATTTGCTTATCATTTACCTCTTCCTTTTTGCATTTTCTCTTTTTGCTCACTTAGCTTATCTAGTGGCAAGTTGGTCATTTCAACACCATATACTGTTCTTGCTAAAACAGATGTTAAAGAATCCATTATATTAGCCCATTCCATTATTAGCTCTTCCCAATCTGTAAGGGATGACAGCACACGTAGCAATTCGTCCCAGAGCTCACGAGAAATATAAACACTCAGATTTGCTCGGATCCAAGCCACAATGAGAGTCTGTGGTTAAGAGACAAGGAAGAATGGAGAATAGATTGGATTCTCATCTTCACATGAATGAACTTCAAATGAACTGATTTCTAGGAAAAGGATGCCACATTGTATACCAGATTATTCAAGGTAGATGCATCATTCCACATAACGGAATACTGCATACAGTATATACCTGCGTAATACATTGTATTTAGGAAAACCACAAAAGTGTTCCATGCAAAGAAGTAACATTTTCCTATTATTTTCTTATCCATTTTTTAGATTAAAAATGGTTCAAATGTAATTTCTTCTCATATGTAAGAATTATGCCATATGGGCAATTCAAGTATAGAAAAAACATCCAGAATACAGTACTTTTTATACTTTTATGCAGTACAGTATACTCTGTATACTGAAATTGTTGCTTGCTACTTAAACTTCATTTTAAGTAGGCAATATTTTTTATTATTTTCCCCCAGCAAACAACATAAAAAGTATTTTTCATATTTAAAACCATTTGATTCTGTTTCCAAATCTACAGTATGATGGAGTTTGCAAATCCAGGAAAATCTACTCAAATTAAAGAGTTTAAAGTCTTGTTTCAATTTATCTCTCTAACTTGCTTACCTCCAACTTGAATAAATAGAGCACTCTCCAAAGTATTCTGTTACTACTGTGAAACAGCTTATTCTGATGTCAGAAAGGCCTATTGCAGAGTTGGGCTACTTCCAGAATTGCACCTCTAACTATATATAGCAAGATCAATACCTATAAGCCCATCCCTAATTTATTTGGTGGGGGAGTAAAATGATTATTTCAAAAAATTCCATCTAGCTTTGGGAAAGAGTGAAGGTATTTCAGTCTCAGAGCATGAAAGGGTTAAAATAGGAAAAAACAGAATTCCACCCATTGATAATCAACTTATCTCTCATTTATTCAACCTCCATTTTCCTGTTCCCCATCCTGAAACCCTAGGAATAAACATTAGCTCTACTGCAGCATTAAAACTACCAATTTCATTATTAAATAATGCTCCACAAGTGACCGGGTGTGAGACCTTGTTTTTAAGTTGGGTTCTCATGAACAGTTGGGAGTGTTGCTACTGAACCAGCCTCCCTGCTGTGTAGCACCCTCCCTGCCTGAGCTACTGGAGGCCATCTCGGGGCTGGCGGTTGAGTTCCCAGGCTTATGGTTCTGGGGGACTTCAACCTGCCCTCCCTGGGATGTGCCTCGGAGGCAGCTCGGGAGTTCATGGCCACCATAGCGGCCATGGGCCTGTTCCAGATCATCCAGAACCCGACTCTAGACAGTGGCCTCACTCCGGATCTAGTTTTCTTCTCGGAGCAGTGGCAAAGTGGTCTGAGGGGAGAGTTACATCTTTCCCCTTTGTCATGGTCAGATCACGCCCTGGTGATCTTGAGATTCTATGCCACTCCCCTCCGCAGGGAGGCGGGACCTATTCAAATGGTCTGCCCCCGGCGACTTATGGACCCGATAGGGTTCCAGAGGGAGCTGGGGGTTATACCTGAGGATCTGCTGCATGGTCCAGCGGAGGCTCTGGCTGCTGCTTGGAATAGAGAAGCGGCCAGGGCCTTGGACAGGATCGTGCCTATGCGGCCTCTCTTGTCCAATCGAACCCGACACTCCCCCTGGTTTATGGAGGAGCTAAGGGTTCTGAAAAGGATTAAGAGGCACCTAGAGCGCCGCTGGAGGAAAACAAAGACTGAATCCGGCCGAACACAATCTAGAGCCGCTATTAAGGCCTACCTTGTGGCATAAGAGCGGTGAAACGTCAATATTTCTCCGCTCTTATTGCATCCGCAGAATGCCACCCAGCGGCCCTGTTTAAGATTACCCAATCCCTTTTAGGGAAAGGGGAGTCAGAGATCCATCTGCAGGGCCGTGCTGAGGAATTTTCTGAGCATTTGCAGGATAAAATTGCTCGGATTTGCTCCAAGTTGGACTCCGAGCATGAGACAAGAGTCTGGAGAGATACCCAGGGAATGTACTTGCCTTGTTATCTGGGAACAGTTTGATCCTGTTGGTCCTGAGGAAGTGGACAGAATCCTCCGGACTGTGAATGCCACCACCTGCCAATTAGACCCATGCCCCTCCTGGCTGGTGAAAGCAGCTCGGGAGGGGACTTGTAGTTGGGTCCAGGCGATGGTGAATACATCTCTGAGGGGGTGTTTCCTGCAGCTTTTAAGGAAGTGCTGGTGCGCCCCCTCCTCAAGAAGCTGTCGCTGGACCCTACTATACTGGATAGTTTTCGTCCAGTCTCCCACCCCCCTTTTTGGGGAAGGTGGTTGAGAAGATGGTGGCATTGCAACTCCAGAGGATTCTGGATGAAACGGATTATCTGGACCCCTTTCAGTCAGGTTTCAGGCTGGGTTATGGGATGGAAACTGAATCGGTCGCACTTATGGATGATCCCTGGCGGGAGCGAGATGGAGACAGTGCATCCATTCTCGCTCTTCTTGACCTCTCAGCGGCGTTCAATACTGTCGACCATGGTATCCTTCCGGAACAGCTTAGGGAGTTGGGGGTGGGCGGCGTGGTTTTGCGCTGGTTCACCTCCTTCCTCCGAGGCTGGTCCCAGTCGGTGTTGATTGGGAGCGAGAGATCCAGCCCGCGGACCCTTTTTTGTGGGGTCCCGCAGGGCTCGGTACTCTCTCCACTCCTTTTTAACATCTACATGAAACCGCTGGGTGAGATCATCCGACACCACGGGGTGAGGTATCATCAATATGCCGATGATACCCAGTTGTATATCTCCATCCCGGGTTAAGTAAGTGATGCAGTGACCACCCTTTCCAACTGCCTGGGGGCTGTAGGGGCCTGGATGGGGAAAAACAGGCTTCGACTGAACCCTAGTAAGACGGAGTGGCTGTGGATTAATTGCTCCTCGGCATCTGGGAAATTGTCATCTTTAATTCTGGATGGGGTTGCACTACCCCAGACAGATCCGGTGCGTAACTTGGGAGTCCTCTTGGACTCACGACTCCTGCTCAAAGAGCAGGTGGCAGTCGTGGCCAGGAGGGCTTTTACGCAACTTCGTGTTGTACGCCAGTTACGCCCCTTCCTGGAATGAGAGGCCCTTCAAACAGTCACTCATGCCCTGGTTATCTCCCACATAGACTACTGTAATGCGCTCTACATGGGGCTACCCTTGAAGAATATCCGGAAGCTACAACTGAACCAGAATGCAGCCACGCAGACAATTTTGGGTGTCCCAAGGAGGACACACGTAACACCTTTGCTGCGCGAGCTAGACTGGGTTCCAGTCTGCTTCCGGGTCCAATTCAAGGTGTTGGTTATCACCTTTAAAGCCCTACATGGCATGGGACCAGGATACCTAAGGGACCGTATCATCCCCATTACTTCATCCCGTCCCACCTGGGCATGCAGAGAGGGCATGCTGCGGACACCTTCGGTTAAAGAGCTCCATCTAACGGGGTCACGTAAGCGTGCTTTCTCTGTTGCCCCTGCCCTTTGGAACATTCTCCCCCCCCCCCCCCCCGAGATTAGACAGTCCCCCTCGCTCCTGGACTTCCGGAAGAAACTTAAGACCTGGTTTTGTCAGTATGCTTGGGGCGGGAAGGAGAATGGGTACACCTGGAGATGGCTAGCACCTTAGATTATCCCTGGAGTGCCCTTTTTACTTAAGAAGAACTTAGAAGATCCCGTCATTGGATTTTATTATATTTTTTACATTTTAAATTGTTGTTTAATTTGTATTTTATTCTATTTATAATTGTACATTGTTGAAGAGTCCCCCTTGTGGGAGTTGGGCGGTGATAAATTTGATTAAATAAATAAATAAATAAATAAACAACCTCATATATTACCAGGACTTTATGTTCTTGTCATTTATGTGCTTCTAAATTTCTGACAAATACATGATTTTTATCTTGTTATAAAATACAGTATTTTAGCTCTACAACACTGTCGTTCTTTTTTTTCCATCTTTTAAAAATAAAAACAATCTGCCCAGAGTTGCTGGGGGTCTGGTGGCATATAACTTTAATTAATTAAAGCACTTCAAAATAATGTTTAGATTGCTGTACAGAAAATGAGACATACCCGGAACAGTAATCCTGCTAAACTTTGACCAAATGCATCCTTTATTTGATCATCTTTGGAGTTGCTCATGACAGCTTCTGTTATGCTAAGAAGTATTTGCAACATATGCTCCCTAGGATAAAATTAAAAATATATATTTTATGAATAATGTAAAAAGTTGCTAATGGTATTCATCTTAACACTCTCTCACAATAATGCTGACACTGCCAACATGGGTACTTCTAACATCCCTGAAAAAGTCACAAACTAAACATAGGAAATATTAGGATTGTGCAAACTTAAAAAATAAGTACTAACAAGGGATTTGGGCCTTGTATAAGCACAGCATCCTTTTACTATTCATTAAAGGAGCCTGTCTTTTTTTCAGGCTTCAGTACAAGCTTGAAAAAAGATCCTGTTGTTTTAAGGAGTCTGCTCATTAAAATTAGTGCAACTCCTAAAGCAGTGAAATCTTTCATTCAGACTCATGTGGAAAACAAATATAACTATTTTAATCACCAGCAGAAAGATGTTATAATCACAAGGTTTCAAGCATTTCTTGCTACTCATTTTCTAACAGTGTACAGCATGGTGGCTCAGCGGGTAAGACGCCAGGCTTGTCGATCGGAAGATCGCAAGTTCGGAGGTTCGAATTCCTAGTCCTGCGTGACGGAGTGAGCTCCCGCACTAGCCCCAGCTCTTGCCAACCTAGCAATTCGAAAGCATGCAAATGCAAGTAGATTAATAAGTACCACTTTGGAGGGTAGGTAACTGTTCCGCGCGCATCATGCCGGCCACATGACCGTGGAAGTGTCTTCGGACAACGCTGGCTCTTCGGCTAACAAATGGAGATGAGCACCGGCCCCTAGAGTCGGACACGACTGCACAAACGTGCGGGGAGAACCTTTACCTTTTACCTTACAGCCCCAACTGATATCTTACTCCAGGTTTCCCCAACTTAACCATCCAAAATACAAGTGGTCCTCATTCAACGACTGCTTGTTCAGCGACCGTCTGAACTTACAACAGTGCTGAATGAGTGGTACTTACGACCAGACTTCGAACTAATGACTGGCACGGCATCCTGTGGTCATGGGATCACAATTTGTGACTTTCCCTGATGGCTTTCCACAAGCAAAGTCAATGGGGAAGCTGGCAGGAAGTCAGAAGTCACAGTCCTTGCTTAATGACCTGCATGGTCCTCGCTTAATGGCAGCAACCGAGACTGCAGGAACTGCCGTCACTAAGTGGCGTGGTCATGTGGTTTTTCAACTTATGACCGCATCGCTTAATGATGGAGTTGCCAGTCCCAATTATCATCGGTAAGTGAGGGCTACCTGTATGTGGACTTGACCTCCCAGAATTCACAGTAATGGCGATGCCAGGTGGGAATTCTAGGGGGTACAGTCTACATATCTGTACAGTGCTTAAGTTGGAGAAGCTGCATGATCTTGAATTCAAAATATTTCCATTATGACATGTAATCGTTAAACTAATAAAGATAAACATAATTATCTCTTCATGGAAATACCAATAAATCTGTTTCTGACAAATGCAAAAGTAATAAAAATATGACAAATCATTTTGATTCAATATTATCAAAAGAGACTTCAATTGAAACTCAATAGTCCCCCTTGGGGGAGTTGGGCGGTGATAAATCCAATCAATCAATCAATAGAAAAACATGAATCACTGTTGAATGTCTGAAGTGAAACTTAAGGCCAAAAATGTATTATGCCTTCAATAGGGTTCAGATATGTTGTATTACTTTTAGAACCTCTCTAAAAAATAAAAAGGACTATCCTCACACAAAAAGAAATTAGAATTTCATTCCACTCCACCAATGACATCACCATAGCACTCAGAAATGAAAAGATAGAAAAAAAGGAAACCTGTGGTCCTCAGTAAGAAACATGCTGACCACCCCCGGTTTATGGCTTCTTTACCTTCTTTATCTGACCATTCTGGTCGGGAGAAGGGTGTATAGAGGTTTACAATGCAAGGGGACAGAACTCGGTAGATGCAAAACTATCTATCTGGGTAAGCCAAAAGCTGTGTCAGTCAAATATGCCGTCTGTTACTACTGTGATTTGTAAACCACATTCTAAAACATTTGCTTTATTTTAAATATATTTACATTGCTTACATATTTAACATTTCAATCCAGCTCTCATGTATAACCAAGTAATAAAACGTGTTTTGTAGGACAACACACAATTGCTGAGGAACTCCTGAGTCAATTATTTTTATTAAAATTTTGACTATACTTTGATTTTCTAACAATAATGTCCTAAAAATTAGGTTGTATCCTTAAAACAAATATAACCAATCATGAAAATTTTCTCATTCATTTTGCTATGGTTTGGAAAGTTTACAATATTTATATCACAATATTTGATACATGAAATAGTGCAAGTTATAATTAAAATAATATTATATTTGTTCCGTATGAGCAGGAAGGCAGGATATAAATTAAAATAGAAGTGGTAATAACTTATAGCATTCTATATGCACTACATTTGTTCAGTCATGAAAAACATATATTTCAAATAATCTTGCCTTACAACAATATGCTTTTCCTCCATAAAGCAGAACAAATTATCAGTGGAATACCCGTATTTCATTTTGTGCCCTCAGAATTAAAAGGCATCTAACTTTTGCGCTGCCTATCTTTCCAGATTTTTTAAAAATCTGGATATTCATTCTCATCCATTAAATGACCTCTAGAATTCCACTTTGTATATAAATAGATATACATAGTGGATTAAATAGATAAAGATTTCTTATTATGGTAAGATAGAAATGCATAGGCCAGGCAATTGGAAATATCCACAGCAAACAATGGAGAAATACTTGTACATACCTGCAAATAAACACTTAGAATTTCAGCTGAACTTTCATGCAGTGACATAAAAAGAATGTAATATACTATTGGTTTTAACATACCATATTTTCATAACTCAGATATACAGGGGGGGGGGGGAGGGAGAGGCAAACATACCAGGTCTTTTTATTCATTGGAAGTTCCATTATCATGCGCCTATATATACTCAAAACTGCTCTGCAAGAAATTATTTGCTCTTTAAGTAATTCAGGTGCTTCATTGCATGGTTCCAATAAAAATACATTTGCAGAGTTGGTCAAGAATACCTTAATATTTTGAAGGAAGGAAGGAAGGAAGGAGAGAGAGAGAGAGAGAGAGAGAAAGAGAAAGAGAGAGAACGAACACAAAATCTTTTCAGGTTATGTCTAATATGTTGAACAATATATTCTTTAAGACATTTACGATTGAGTTTATTTATTTATTTAATTTTTATCCCGCCTTTATTTTTATAAATAAGTCAAGGCGGCGAACATACCTAATACTCCTTCCTCCTCCTATTTTCCCCACAACCACCACCCTGTGAGGTGAGTTGGGCTGAGGGAGAGTGACTGGCCCAAGGTCACCCAGCCGGCTTTCATGCCTAAGGCGGGACTAGAACTCACAGACTCCTGGTTTCTAGCCCAGCACCTTAACCACTAGACAAAACTGGCTCTCTATAGCAGAGCTTTCCAAACTGTGTGTTGGGACACGTTAGTGTGTCAGCTGCAGTGTCTGGGTGTGTCGCGGCTGCTGCTGCCTCTGAGCCCTGCCAGGATTCCGCACAGGTCCTAGTGCCTGCCTTGTGCCTGGCTGCCTCCAAACCTGCCCTGCCAGGATTCCATGCAGGTCCTAGTGCCTACCTTGTGCATTGCTGCCTCCAAACCTGCTGTGATTCTGCGCAGGTCCTAGTGCCTGCCTTGTGCCCTGCTGTAAGAGTGTGTCGCGAAATGATGCCCTGCTGTAAGAGTGTGTCGCAAAATGATGCATGTCTAAAAAGTGTGTCATCAACATGAAAAGTTTGGAAAGCTCTGCTCTATAGATTCATATCATATCATATCATATCATATCATATCATATCATATCATATCATATATCATATATCATATCATATATCATAGATTAATAGATTAAGTTACTTAATCTATTCACAAACGGAGCATCACCCTTACAATATGTTCATGCTGAAGTCATTATAAGTTGCATTTTCAGTTGAATCTGGGGAAACCACTTGAACCATTTGTTGTGTTGAGCTATTTCAATTGCTTTTGTTTGATTTGTTCATTGCAAACAGCTGAAAGTCTCTAAATTTTGACAATAAACCTGATTTGCAATGGGGGTTGAATAATTTCGATTGCAACTGTATATAGTCACATTCTACCTCTTTATAAAGTAAATGTCAAAACATTTTAGAACTTCACAAGATCAGTAAGTGCCTTTCTGCTTAATTGAGACTGCCATAGAACAGGAGAACTGTGGACAGTAAAGGAGGAGAAAAGACAATCACAGCAAAATTATCCCTGTGCAATTTAAAGACAACATAAAGATGATTAGCAAGCTAACCTACCCAGCAGTGATTCTAATTAAGTTGGATCCAGAGCATCATGCAATTAAACATTTTAAAAAGGTCAGCTTATGAACAGGCTCTCATAGCACAGCATTTTACATAGGTCAAGGGTCGGAAATGGCGGCTCGCAAGCCAGATGCGGCTCTTTGGCCCCTTGAGTGTGGCTCTTCCGCAGCTGAACTCACCCCCGCCCCTCCCACGCGATTGGCCCCTGCCCGCAAACCCCGCCCCCTGGCTCTCGCACTGAGTGAGGCCCGGCGCGGCAGGGAGGCGCTGCTGGCCCGGGACGCGGCGCTGTCGGAGGCGGCGCAGGAGCAGCTGCAGGGGCTGCTGCGGCTGGAGATGGCGCTGCTCCGCGGCATCCAAGTGCTGGGCGAGGGCGCGGGCCCGGGACGCGAGCGACAGGGCGGCGCAGGGGGCTTGGCTGGGGCGGTGGCCAGGTTTTGAGCTGGGCAGAGCAGAGAAGTTGCCCGCGGCAGCCGCTCTAGGAGCCGGCCAACCTCCGCCGCTGGTTCTCAGCGCTTCCCCTTGGACAGGGAGTTCCCTCCCGCCGCCCCCCTCGGAGAGACGGGCCTGAAGGGGTGCAGAGGCCGGAGAGGGAGCCCCTCCGACTCCCGTTCTGTCCCTGCCTCGCCCGCCCACAGGGAAGGAGGTGCGGTCCCACCCGGTGAAGAGGGCGCAGCCTTCCGCTCTCCCGCGCCCCAGGTTTTGAGCCGGGAAGAGCAGAGAAGTTGCCCGCGGCAGCCGCTCTAGGATCACTGCAAAAAGTGACGGTAGGGAGGGTGCCCTGGGGTGGAAAATATCCATGCCGATCAACTGTGCGGCGGGGAGGAGGTGCGCCTCCACCTCCCGGCCGCACAGCTCATCGGCGCGGATATTTTCCACCCCTGGGCCCACCCCACCGTCATTTTTTGCAGTGATCTGAGGCTTTTTTGCGAGCTGGCGGCGGCGCTTCCGGAAACCGGAAGGGCTGATGGCCCGCCGCCGCCAGTGTACTGGTGCGGCATCAGTGCTTCTGGGTTCTTGCGCAACACACTTGGGGCCCCCAGGCAACACAGTATTGCGCCCCTTCAGGCCCGTCTCTCCGAGGGGGGCGGCAGGAGGGAACTCCCTGTCCAAGGGGAAGCGCTGGGAACCAGCGGCGGAGGTTGGCCGGCTCCTAGAGCGGCTGCCGCGGGCAACTTCTCCGCTCTGCCCGGCTCAAAACCTGGGGCGCGGGAGAGCAGAAGGCTGCGCCCTCTTCACCGGGCAGGACCCGCGCCTCCTTCCCTGCGGGCGGGCGAGGCAGGGAGAGAAGGGGAGACGGAGGGGCTCCCTCTCCGGTCTCTGCGCCCCTTCAGGCCCGTCTCTCCGAGGGGGGCAGCGGGAGGGAACTCCCTGTCCAAGGGGAAGCGCTGAGAACCAGCGGCGGAGGTTTGCCGACTCCTAGAGCGGCTGCCGCGGGCAACTTCTCCGCTCTGCCCGGCTCAAAACCTGGGGTGCGGGAGAGCGGAAGGCTGCGCCCTCTTCACCGGGCGGGACCCGCGCCTCTAGGAGCCGGCCAACCTCCGCCGCTGGTTCCCAGCGCTTCCCCTTGGCGCGGGTCCCACCCGGTGGAGAAGGCGCAGCCTTCCGCTCTCCCGCGCCCGTCCTGCCGGCCAGAGGGTGGCAGCTCTTTCTCTGCCACTCCCGGTGGAGCGGCCGGGCCGGGTTCGCGGAGCCGCTGGCTGCGCTCCCTCCCTCCGTGAGCCCTCCGTGAGCCCCCGCCCCCTTCCACGTGATTGGCTCCCGCCCGCAAACCCCGCCCCCTTCCACGCGATTGGCCCCCGCCCGCAAACCCCGCCCCCTGGCTCTCGAGCATTTCAAAATGTGCATGAGCATGCCAAAATGGCTCCCGGGATAAAAAGTTTGCCGACCCCTGACATAGGTGAACTGTGAACATGTGACTGTCTTGCAAATGTTAGGAGAATGCCTGAAAAAAGGAAGTAGTGATCGTGGGAATAGGCCCTGAGCAACTTGGGTAAACACAGAAGAGCCATTCATAACAGAGTTTAATCATAGTTAACAATCCAGTGAGACAGTGTTGCAGTGACTCATGGATATTCTCAATCTTGGGTTATATAGAAAAACTATTCATTATTAGGGGGTTTTAAACAGTCCATTTTCAAAAAGTTTTGAGTATAAAATTTGTTGCCTCAAACATGAAATTGCTATTTTCAGCTGCAAAATGGGCTGCTTTGAAAGCCATGAAGTATACAGAGGATTTCTGTTTAGCTTTTAAAAACTTCCTCTTAGAAGCTTTTTGGTCTTTGTTCCTTTGCTTTTTTTGGGTGGGGGGGAGAAGAGTTCTTAGAGCACTTTGAGGAACACGAAGGAGAAAGAGGATGATCTGGAAAGTATGAGTGCTGATCAACGATCTCTAGATTTCCGGTCCCTTTTTTGCTTTTATGCCTTTTAGTACTTCTGGGGCTATTTGTGTTCCTTTTCTGTTTCCCTTTAATTTTTTTTGCAGGCCAGACATGGTCTCTGAATTTCCCCCCCCCCCCCCCCCCACTTTTTATACTCTTGATCCACAGCAAGAGTCCATTCAGAATAATTCTAGTTACAATTAAGGTAACATGAAATGTGTTTTGCGTTTATCAGTTCTAAAGGGCCAAGATATTTCATTTTGTCCAAAGCGAAATTTCAGTTTCAATTTAATTATGGTAGTCTATAAATACAATAAACAAGTACAGAATATACAAAATAAAACAAATAAGCTATTCCTTTTGAATCATATATAATACCTGCAGCGTAGGTTGAAGACCTGCCTTAACATTCTTGTTTTCATCTTCTAATAAGCACCCTTTGGTAACAGCACTAGAGAAGGAGTAACTTCTTCCCCAACTTGAAGATCTTTTATGTCCGGACACAATCTTTAGAAAAACATATTAGTCAATATGTGCACCCAGAATGTAATCCCGTTTGGTCAGTGCAATTTTTAACAGAAGAATTAGCAGTTTCAATACCTTTCCAAAAATAAACAAGCAATTAATTGGCTAAAATATTTAAATACTCTTTATACCATACATTATTTAACACTGTTGAGTCTGTATATATCAGTGCTGCCACCAGAAATATGTCACTACTAATTTACACATGCCTTACACAATAGAAAGTACCATTTCTACTTGAATACCACTACTGAGGAAAAAGTGTATGTGCAGTGGTGATCTTTATTTATTTATTTATTTATTTATTTGTCATATTTCTCTACCACCCATCTCGCATACGACGACTCTGGATCCTTCCAAGTATACTGGGCCCACGGGGTCTATAACTAGATTAGAACTAGATTAACTATTAACTAGATTATATTAGATGAACTATTAGTTAATCTAGATTATATTAGATGAACTATTAACTAGATTAGAAATAATTAACTAGATTAGATACTAGATTAACAAGACTTTTATCAACAAACGGGATGATTTGATACTATTTGAAATCAGATGTAGTAATAATACAGAATAGAATAAAGACTGTGATGTTGCAGATTTTGAATGGACTAAGTTATTGAACATGGCATTAAAACTGCTTTTAGTGATATGACATACACAGTGAATATTTTCAATGCAAATAACAATCTCTGACAAAACATTTGTACAACTTGAAAAAAATATTCTAAATTTGTATTGGAATGATATCAACAGTTTTACAGGTATTTACCCTCCATTAGTGATGAATTAATTCGATTTGAACTATGTGAACCTATTGGAAATACAGTTGCAATTTCTTGACATTTCCATATCAATTTAATGTTATGGCCTGTGTGTCATTATTTGGACTCAGTATAACAATACTGAAGGAGAGATTGGATTTTGAGATTGAATCACTTGACAGATGCTTTTAGAAAAATATGACAGGATATCCTAAAAGTTACTTTTCTTTAAACAAAAAGATTTATACTATAAATTTTAAAATTTAAATCTTCCATTTGGTTGAAAATGTATTTAAATAAAAAACAATAAACATAAATAAACATATATTTCTCCCAGATTAAAAATTAATGCAATCATATCATTTTAAATCCAGACATTTCAGATTTAAAGATCCAACATTTTTTCCCATATATTTTGATTTTTTGACAAATGAAATGTTCTGAAATTTATAGTAATGATCAGGATAAAAAAAAACCTTTTACACCATTATAAAATGATTAAACAAAAATTTTGGAAGAACACTTTCAGATATATTCCATAGGTAGTCCTCACTTAACGACCACAATAGGGACGGGAAAATTGGTTGTTAAGCAGTACAGTTAAGTGAGTCACCATGCAACCAGACCATTTTACAACCATTAAGTGAATCACCATGGTTGTTAAGCAAACCACAGGCCATTAAGCAAATCACCACGGTTGTTAAGCGAATCCAGTGTCCCCAATTGACATTTTTTGCTGGAAACCAGCAAAAAAGGTTGCAAAACATGATCACATGATGCTGCAACTGGTCGTAAATGCGAGCTGGCTGTCAAATGCTCAAATTGTGATCATGTGACCGTGGGGGTGGTGCGGCGGTTTGCAACGGTCATAAGTGTGAGTACAGGTCATAATGCACTTTTTCCGGACTCCAAGTCGGACTGGCAGCTCAACAAGTCAGAATATTTCAGACTGCTGAATGCCTGGCTTGCTTCTCCCTATTGATAAGATCAGATCACTGGAATGTTTCCCCAGAGAGGGGAGAATCGGAAGATTAATCACAAGGTCGTTGGAATTGTTCCCCCCCCCGCTTTTTCTGTTGTTTTCCACCGCGGAGAAAGTGAGAGGCTTGGAACAGCGAGGCGACTGGAATTACAGCATTGCTCTTATAGGGGAAAATAAGTTAGAGCTAAAGACGACTTTTAGATTATCACCTTTCTTTTTTAGTTTTTTAGAATTAATTGTTTATCATCTAAGATCTATCTCTGGACTTCGCATATAAATGTTGGCAAATTTTGTGTTTTCTTTGCTATAATAATAATCATGGTGGAAACATGATGGATTTTATAATGGAAGTATAATGAAACATTTGCATTTTTTCTTTTTACCTTTCTAATTTTTTAGTGTGGATTTTGCTTTACTTGGAAGTACAAGAAACTTTTTTTATATATATTTCTTAAATATATTTTATTGGACTAAATACTGATGAATTTGTTTCATATTTTTTTTATATTGATTGACATTTATCCTTTCTTTTTCTTATAAACTGTTTGAAATATTTCTTCCTTTAATTTTGGGATTATTGGAATTTTTCATCTTTTTATTTTTTATTGAATAGATAATAGATCAGCTGACCACTCCTTCCCTGGGAAAGCACTTTGTTTTGTCTAGAACGAATGGCTACGCAGCCTGAAGGAGGGGGTGGTGGATGAGAAATGGCTTTTTTAACAGTACTTCGAGATTTAAAAAAAAGAATTTAATGAAACTCTTTTAGAAATTAAAAAATCAATAGAATTTATATTAATAGATTTGGAGGTTCAGGTTCAGATTCAAAAGACACAAAAGACAGATTTAGATACGGGAAAAAAATTTTTCGAGGCAGCAGAGAAACAGGAAGAAAGGATTTCAAATACTTTGGTACAGAAGATGATTTCGATACACTACAGGAGGGGGTTGTTTAAACAAGTTATATATTACAATCTGGGTTTAAACACATTGTTGCAGTTGAGACAGGAAGATTTTAATGTGCAAATTGATAACCATTGTGAAATACTGGGAAAGGCTAAGAAAAATATTTTGTCATCCCATATGAGCTATAGTACAAAACAAGTTGAATACTGTGATTTTGGCATAACTTGAACAGGAAAACGATATGTGGGATACAAGGTTAATGAAAATATGGATTTGGATCGGATATGGAACAAAGTTGATATGAGAAACTGTATAAACACATAAAAATGTAATATTTTAATGTAAGATATAAGATTACAAACATAAATAGAAGTTGATATTATAGACCAATTTTTTTATAAGATGACACATTTCTATAATTATATGTATGAATAAGTATGTATGAATATTATAAGAATTGGTATATTATGTGTTAGGTTATGTGTTATGTTAGGTTATGTATTCAGTTTAAATGGACATTATCCCAAGGAGTGAAAATTACAGATGGATTTTTCTTTTATGGAGATATATATATAACATATATATATATATATAAGATGATAATGGGATGATGAGGTGGAATTAGAATTATGTTATGACAGGATGACATATTTTTACAATATTATGTATGAATACTATAAGAATCGGTATATTATGTATTATGTTATGTAATATGTTAGGTTATGTATTAGTGGAATATGTAGTCATAATATGAATAGAATATATTGTATTTTATTAGAAGTAAATAAGGCTTTTATTTGTTATACTAATTGGGTTTTATTGAAGATACAAATATAGATATAAAAATGGAAAGAGCGAATAAAAAATATCAAACTGATGCAGCAATGAACATTTAACTATTACTTTAAGGAGTGGAAGCTAAAGATGGACTATTGGAAGATAGCAAGAAAGGTGAAACTTATATGAAGATCAGAAGATTGGATTATAGAAATTAAAGAGTATATGACAAAGAAAAGTTCCTGTGTATTGTATGAAGGACTAACATTTAAAGTTAATTATTGTATTTAAAGTTCAAAGATAGATTGGAGGACATCTATTTTCTATGTTTCCTTTGTTTATTATTTTTTGACTTCACTTTTTCTTTACTTTTTTCTTACTTTGTATTTCTATTTCTTTTTTCTGTTTCAACTTTTAATATGTATTTTAAAACTCAATAAAATTTATTGGAAAAAAATAAAGCACTTTTTCCGAGGCTGTCGTAACTTCGGACCATCATTAAACAAACAGTTGTTAAGCGAGGACTACCTGTATTTGCTTTCAGATGCATTCAACTTGTGCATGAATATGACTCTAAGAACTGAAAAGTTTTTAAGGAAACCAAGGCCTTAATTCAATTTTACTATACTTTTCTACTCATACCCAACCTTCTATGTTCTAAGCATATGATTATAAACCCCAATTAATTACATCACACAAACCCTCCACCTATTAATAATGACTAGCAGCATACATGTTTGCCATCTGTCTCTGCTGTTGAGTGTTCTATGATGCCATCATCATCTTGAATAGACTCCTTTGTATCTGGTTCTTCCATGAACACAGGTTTCTCTTGTAGTATCCATTTCCTATAAACTTTCACAACCTTTTCAGTTAAGGATATCTCTGATGGTGGCAGCAAAAAAGCCTAAAATGGGAGTAATACATATGAGTAATATGTCCTGAAGAATAAATATCCTTGTACACATTTGAAGTACAACAGCTATTAACTTGATGTTATTTCACCAATAAAACAGGAATTTTTATAACAGTCTCTTATAGCACATTTAAAACTCTAGATTCTATTAAAAAAACAGGAGATTGAACTTGTTGAAGTTGTCCATTTACCTACTTCAGTCCATCAAGTTGCCATGCAAAAAAAGGAAAATCATTATGACATCATACACATTTATGTAAGAAAATCACATCAAGACCAAGAGAAACAGTTTAGAGACAGTTGGAAAGGAAATTTTATTAATACAAATTTAAAATTATTATAAAATAGCTTGTTTCAACTTAGTGGTCTCCCTATGTGATGTGATGTTTAAAATTAACTTTAATTTAATTTAGAGCACCTAATGACACTATCTGAAAGGATGTGTGCCATGAAAGCCATAGGTACTACACTGCTGAGTGTTGGTTCTTAAAATCTTTCACTGATATTACAGACTTCCACAAAGAGAAAGGCAGGGAACTGATACTCTACAACATATAAACAGATGTTAATTTATACCAACCTGATGAAATACTTCATTAATAAAATTCACATAATCCCTTGTAGACAAAAGTATTTGCTGTACCATCTCGTATGCAGGCCGGTGCTGCTCTTCAATGCTGCAAAAACTGGAATCACTGGGTATCACGCTGTGGTTATAATTTTTTTCCTGATCTGATGGGACACTGTTCTCCACTTCAGGATTTTTATCTTGCGCTGTACTACCCACAGTCTTAAGGAGATATGCAGAAAGAAACAACTATGATAATTTATGGACATTACGTAAGAGAATTTAGACTAACTTCTAATTACTAGCAACTAACTCCACCACCCAAACAATAAAAGCCACTGAATTAAAAGTTCAATAAAAATATTGAGTACATATGTGTGTGTGTATGTATGTAATATGTAGGAAAAAAATAGTAATACATTTTATGTATCTAGTGTTGATATAATAATATATTTGAAATTAATAAGTAGACAAGAGCATGATACAGTTATGTTACTCAGGAATATAAAAATGAACTTTTGATGCAAATCGTAGCAGTTC
This sequence comes from Charina bottae, assembly GCA_023362775.1. Lineage (NCBI taxonomy): Eukaryota > Metazoa > Chordata > Lepidosauria > Squamata > Charinaidae > Charina > Charina bottae. The sequence continues at coordinate 19,356,107 of JALMGJ010000016.1, read as the reverse complement.
TTTTCTCAATTCAACTTTGGATGAAAAAGCTAAATAGTTTTATGCCTGTAATATTCATATCTTAAATTGTAGTTAATGTTGACAGAATATTTTTTCTTCTCTATTTTCAATACACTAAGCTATCTAAATAATAGAAGGTCAATAATCTTGAATTTGTGATAAACTATCAAATCCCACCAAAAAACAGCTTTCATGGAGTTATGGTAATCTCAAAATGACCACCACACTTAAAGCAAAGTTCTCAGCATTATATTTTTTTCCTCTACAAAATGTATTAATACCCGCTAACAAAACTTGAGAGACCAAGAAATTATAAATACTATGTTGTGTTTTAAGGAAGGGAGGGAGGGAAGTAAGTTATGATGAGGAAGACAGGAAGGTAGAACTTTAAATGTACTCAGAGCCTCTTAACAATTGCTTCACTGGTCTTCATCAAGGTAAGCAGGAATGCTGCTTTGAGCAAAAAAGAATCAACAGGACCTTGGAAACAGAAGGTATCTGCTTCTCCTGCTATCTTTAACCTTCCAGACAGGTTTAGATAGATAGTCCCTAAGGCCGTTAGATCCCAAGACATTTAGAGTTTTAAACATCAAAAATACCACCTTCAATTTTGCCTGGCAGCTTTTTACACAGGTATGATATGATCTTAGCATCATACACTGATTACAGCCTAGTGGTCACCTATTTTACCAACTGAAGCCTCTGGACAATGCTAAACGGTAGCCCAGCATGGCTGCAGTTAAGTGACAATCACCATAGCCTGGCCACTCCCCCTGCTGCCTTTATTAGCTGGCATAGCAAGCATCCCCTTTTCCTCCCAGAATGCTCATCTGGAACAACAGATACTTATTAATTAGGCATATCCAGAATAGGTGGCTTCTCTTTACTTGCCATTTTTACTGCAACCAGTGGAATGGTAGGAAATAACAGAAGGGGGCTGAGTACTGTGGGAGTGTGCTGATGTGCCTCTGTGGATAAATTGGTGCGTGTGAGTACTACATTGCAATCTGAGACCAAAGTTACAGGGAGACTCAGTAGTTAAATAAACAAACAAAAACAAAATATAGTTCATCATCTAACAAACAGGTTGAAAAATAGTAATTAAAAAACTATTCTATACCCTTCAAAAAGTATATTTGAGTATGGCAAGGCACAAGGCTAAATCCTTCATTTCAAACTGTTCTTTGCTGCTATTAAAATTTATGATGTCTTCAAAAATCACAAACTCACAATGCATGAGCACACAATTTAGATGTTCAGGTGCTAATTTTCTGTCTCCGCTAGTTTAAGCTACTTTGAAATAAATCCACTATGCTTAATAATTGCTAAATTATTAGAACATAGCTTTCCAAACTGTGTGTTGCGACACTTTAGTGCAGGGCTTTCCAAAGTGCCGCCGCTGGCGACACACCCGGCAGCGGCGGCGACACACCCGGCAGCGGCGGCGACACGGGGGGGCGTGCGGCGTCGCGCGCGCACGGCGGCGGCGCGGGGGGTGTGCGGCAGCGCGCGCATGGCGGCGGCGTGGGAGGGCGTGCGGCGGCGCGCGCACGGTGGCGGCGCACGAGGGGCGTGTGGCGGCGCGGGGTGCGTGCGGCGGCTCGCGCGTGCATGGCGGCCGCCGTGCACGCGCGCGCCGCCGCTTCCGGGTGGTGTGGTGACACACCACGCTGTGTGTGGCGACACACTTTTGTGTCGCGACACACAGTTTGGAAAGCTCTGCTTTAGTGTGTCACGACACAACCCAGAAGTGGACGTGCACGGCGGCGGTGCGTTTTAGTGGAAAACACAAGGCCGCTGCCACCATGCACACCACCACCACCGTGCGCCCCTCCACACCGCTGCCGTGCACGCCCCCGCTGCCGCGTGCGACCCCGCGCCACTGCCGCCGTTGGTGTGTCACCAACGGCGGCAGTTTGGAAAGTACTGTATTAGAAAGATATTATTCAATTACTAAAGTTGATTACTAGATATGTGATACTTATTTAAGATATCAGCAGGTCTCAAAATACAGAAAGTTTTACTGAATGAAATTTAACTTCTAAAGCTCATGTAAAAGTTACAGTTTAGCTAGCATAACTTGATGTTGATTTGAAAACAACTTCAGAAATGCTAATCTAAGTAAAACTTGCAACATACTTGAATGATTCTGGGCAGAACCTCCACACCATTTTTGAAAGTTTGTGTTGCTGTAAGGTATTTCTTTTCCAGAAAAAAGTTTACAAGCCATTTAATAAAAGTTACACGAGCATCCAGGTATGGAATTTTTGTACTATAAAAATTTCCATCATCACAAGTTGTACTAACATATGCTGATTTGGGTCGCAGGCCAGGAATCTCTGTAGAACACAAAACATGAAATTGAATTTTTAAAACCCTGACTTATAAACGGAAGTTTACATTCCAGACAGTGTAAACTGGGCCGACAGTGCAAATAAGAGAATACAAATGAGGATAATAATGTGCTTTCATAGGCAAAAAAAAAAGGATGGATGGATGGATACAGCAAGAACTATACATAATAAGAGTAAACTGAATTAAGAGGGGAAAAATTAGTTGCATAGGATAGGTTTATAAGACAAATCTTGACCCTAAATATACTATTTTTTTTCAAAATAATGTAATCTTACAAGAAATTATGTTAGATTAATATTTTATTATCCCTATATTGCAGATAAGAAGCCATGATTAAAAAATAATATTCTGGCCAAGCCCATCTGGTAAGCAAATTTCTGCCATTATCATTGTTCTCTGTAGCAGGATAAATCTAAATTTTAAAATAGAGGGGAATAATAACTGTATGTGTCTTGTGAAGAAGAAAATAAGTTATCTAAATAAAGTACCTATTTGAATCTTAATAGTGGAAAAAAAACTTTTCTTCTAATGTTATTAAAATAACTGAAGTAAAATAGTTACTTACCAAGCACAGGATTGTAGAGGTTGGTTAGTTTTATAAAAGAGGGGAATAAATGAGGAAGATAGTACTTTCTGAACAAGGCAAAGAGAAACGTAAATCCTGTGTCAAGGTTCTCCTTATTCTTCCATTCCAACCTTGCAGCCTTTGCCAGAATTAAGAAATGACTCACATTAATGCAAAGAACATTGAAATATTAGTGTGATGAAAAATTCTATATATACTTTTTTAATGTACCCCCCCCCCCGAAAAAACACACAGGATCTAACCCATTTACGATATTGTCCTATAAAGGCATACAATAGAAAAGTAATGAAAACTGTAAATACAAGAAGTCTTCACTTAACGTCCACTCGTTCAGCAACCATTTAAAGTAGGCTGACCATATTTCCTTCAGACAAAAATGGGACTTTTGGGATGGCAAAACGGGACAGGGTCTTATGCCACCATGCCGGCCTCCAAACCCCGCCCCCCAGTCCACACGATTGGCTCCCGCCTGCAAACCCCGCCCCCATCAGCGTGATTGGCTCGAATTTTAATTTCCCCCCCCTGATTTTTAAAGGTTTTTTTTTCTTCTAGCAGTAAATGGTGCGGCAGAGCTGGTGTGTTTGGGGGAGGCCGGAGTACACACACTGTGCACACAGCACCGTCATCGGCCGGGGAACAAGGGGCGGGGATGGAGGCCCACCACTGCCCCATCCCCCTCGGGCTTGGCCGAGGGAGGGAGGAGAGTCGCTGCTGCTGCCACCGCCGCAGAGCAGGAGAAGCAGGAGGAGCCGGCTGCGCTCGGCTGCTTCAGCCACACCACTCCGCCCCTTGCTGCCCGCTGAAGCTCTCCAGGGTGGCTGGCTCCTGCTTCTCCTGCTCGGCGGCCCGACAACTCTCCTCCCTTGGCCAAGCCCGATCAGATGCACATACACACACTCACACGACAGACTGCCCTCGGCAGGAGCCGGCCATGCTAGGAGGCTTCAGCCACACCACTCCGCCCCTCGCCACCCGCTGAAGCCCCCCAGCATGGCCAGCTCCTGCCAGGGCAGTCTGTCCTCTGATCGAGTGTGTGTGTGTGTGTGCATCTGATCGGGCTTGGCCGAGGGAGGAGAGTTGTTGGGCGGCCAAGCAGGAGAAGGAGGAGCGGCCACCCTGGGGAGCTTCAGCGGGCAGCAAGGGGTGGAGTGGTGTGGCTGAAGCAGCCGAGCGCAGCCGGCTTCTCCTGCTCGGCGGCCCGACAACTCTCCTCCCTCGGCCAAGCCTGATCAGATGCGTGCGCACACACACACACGCACCCCACACCCTCTTTCTCCAGCCTCCCCATGACCAAATGCACCCGCACCTGTTGCAGGGAGGCTGGAGAAAGAGGGTGTGGGGTGCGTGTGTGTGTGCGTGTGTGCGCGCATCTGATCAGGCTTGGCCGAGGGAGGAGAGTTGTCGACCACTCCGCCCCTTGCTGCCCGCTGAAGCTCCCCAGGGTGGCTGGCTCCTGCTTCTCCTGCTCGGCGGCCCGACAACTCTACTCCCTTGGCCAAGCCCGATCAGATGCACACACACACACACGCACCCCACACCCTCTTTCTCCAGCCTCCCCATGACCAAATGCACCCGCACCTGTTGCAGGGAGGCTGGAGAAAGAGGGTGTGGGGTGTGTGCGTGCGATTACACTGAGCAAGTAATCTGCGCGCGCGCGCACACACACGCACCCTCTTTCAACAACCTTCCCGTGCCTGCTTTCCCTGGCCTCACCACTGCTGGGCAGACAATCTCAGGATCAGGTAAGGAGGCAGGAACCTGGACTGTGGTGCTGTTTCTGCTGCTGGGCTCGCATGTGGCAACTGGGCTTCCAGTTGCCGCGCTGATAGGGCCTCTTCCGGGCTGCCTCCAATGGCAAGTCCGGCTCCAGTCCTCCTTCCTGTCTTCCTGTCCTCCTTCCCGCCGGGTTTAAAAAAGGGACAAAATTGAGATTTTGATCAAAACGACGGGACAGTTGAAAAATGCTAAAATAACGGGACTGTCCCATTCAAAACGGGACGTATGGTCACCCTAATTTAAAGTTATGATGGCACTGAAAGAGGAGGACTTACAACGGGTCCTTGTAGTTGTGGCCATCGCAGCATCCCCACAGTCACATGATTGCAATTTGGGTGCTTGGCAACCAGCTCACAATTATGATGCCACAGTGCCCCGCAGTCAAGAGATCGCCATTTGCAACCTTCACTGCCAGCTTCCGACAAGCAAAGTTAATGCGAGAGCTGGCAAGAGGTTGCAAATGGCGATCACATGACTGTGGGATGCTGCGACCATGCGGGATTCTCCTAATGATGGCAACTGGGACTGCCAGAACTGCCAGCGTAAGTCAGTGCAGTCATGTGACATTGCACCTTATGACATCGATTAGCAACAGAGTTCCCAATCCCAATAACTGTCAATAAGTAAGAACTACCTCTACTTTAATTTGTAAATAATGCCAGTGTTTTTGCTTCCTAAGCCTCAACTTACTTTAGATATCATGTGAGCAAATGAATGCATGAATAAATTAAATGATTTCAATGAAATAAATTTATTATGTGTGTGCTTACCTGAATTACCATATATTTTAAGAGTATCTGAAGAAAGTAGCAAGTTGGGCCTTCAATCTTTTCACCAATAGCAAGTGGTAAAAGTGGTGTTATATCCTCAGGATAGATTTTCACTAAAATAAAACACATAAAGAATTTAAAACATCACACCATAAAATTTGTACCCACTGAAACCAGTGGTTCCCAACATCTTAAATCTCATCTATTGAAGAACCTGAGTCTACCAACTTTTTCAAAAAAGATAGATAAGCAAGGATTTTGTTATTTAATGTATTCATTTATTTCACAAATTTATATACTATCCCCCCACTAGACTGAGCAAAAATGACTGGTAGTTTGTTCTTGCAGAAGAAAGTCCCTAAGGTACTCAGGAGCCAGGCCATGTAAGGCTTTATAAGTTAAACCAGACTTGGAATTGCACTCAGAAACCTATGGTAACTAATGCAATACTCTCAAAATAATAATAATAATAATAATAATAATAATAATAATAATAATAGGATACCTTTAATATTATTAAACAACAACATCTGCCTATCCCAGGCCCTTGGGAAGGACTCGATAGGTGGACAAAAATGCCAAATCCATTCTAAACATCTGCCTGACTGTGCAATCAACCATAACAATATTATATTAAACTTGCATGCTGCCCAACTCTCAATGACTCTGGGCGGCTTACAACAATCAAATTAATAAAATAATAAATCAGTAAATCAATAAAATAATTACAATCAAATCAATAAAACATAAAGGATAAAGATAAAAGATGACAAGCATGATGAAGCGAGGGGTCTCACTCTCCTTCACAGCTCTTCTGAACAAGTTATATCTAGCAGCTCCCCTCACCAGAAAAGTGAGCAGCTGCATTGTGAACAATTATACTTTTCATGTGGTCTTCAAAGGACAAAGATAATTTCAAAATTATCTTTATTAGTTATGGTAAATTTTAAGGATGTAAATAATGCAATAGTACAATTGTTACTGGTACAATAATGAGTGAGAGATAATACGGAGCTGAAACTATGCTTGGTGCAATGATCTTCCCCTAAGTCCCAATCAATAAAAAATACATATACACACATTCCCCCCTCTTGCAATAACAAGAGCTAACTAATGCTAAACACTTTTTAAAACTTTGTCTACTAAACTTTAAACTAAACCATAACCCAAAACTTTTATACAACTCCAAATTCCAATAAATATTCTGCTAAAATTCTCAGTTCCCTTTGCCTTAATGGACCCAACAGGAGACTTGTCTTCTTAGCCCTCTTTCTGTGCTCTCTTCTTCATCATGGCTTTCTTCCTGATTTGGGGAAATCTAGACTACTACTGTGTACCACCATAAGTGGTTAAGCCTAAGAATTGATCATGTGATTCATCAAGAGCTATTTTTTCTAATTACATTGAAAAGGTCCCTCTAAATCTTTAATATCACATTTCATCCATCAAAAACTTCTGAATGTAATGAACTTGTGTTAACAAGCTCTGATCCAGTTCAGACTTTAGCAGGTGGCATGATTCAATTTTGTACTTCAAGATTCAAAGGCAAATCAATTCAATTCAAGTCATTCTCAGTTTCAATTAAAAGCTTGGACCATAGAACGTAATGGGGAAACATCCTTTTAATGACTGCAGCTGCTTCATTTTTTGGCATAATAATGGAATGAAAATTACAGGACAGTAATTCCTGCCAAGTTTCAGCCAGACACCTTCAAGGATTTCACTACAATAAACGTATTCCCTGTGCAACTCTTTTAAGACATTAGGAATGAGGAACAAATACTGTAGCACAGCAGCTTCAATTGTCCAGCAAAGAGCCTATAAAGAAACTGCACAGAATAAATGCATAAAGTACCCTACTTCAACTTAAAAATAAATACTTTCAAAAACTGTGGAAAAAGGAAGCTATTGCTTTTCCACCTGCTTTTCTGGGCTAGCCCACATACTGGCATAACACATTGGCAAGGACACAAAGTAATATCAATTTACACTCTTTGGATGACGTATCTTTATACGTTCTACACATTGTCTTTTGTTGTGGCTGTAACTGGTTGGCAAGCTTAGTATCTCAAGTATTTAATTCAGGCATTTCCCAAACTACAATATCCACTCAATAAAATACAGAAAAGAAAAAGAACTATACTTGTTCCCAAGAATAATCTTACAAGACACAAAGAACAGAACAGTGCTTATGATCACCTATGGCTCCCAGCTAAAGCCAGAAACACATAATCAAAGATCTGTAACACATCCTGGACAATGATACTTCCCTTTCAAAGACATAGCACAATTGACCAAATAGGTATTAATCAGGACAATGCAACAATGGCACAAATACTGTAACCAAGCCCTATGGAAGACACAGATGGCAATTCTGTTCACATAGCTTGTCGCAACACTACATCAGGGCCTAATAATATCACCCACAAAATGAAAAGAACAAGAATTATTCTTTTAAGGAAGTGAGAGGCATATAAATTTCCTAAATTAATAATTAAAATAGTTTTTTTTAATTACTGCTTCAAACCTTTTTCAATACACACATTTATTACAACTGATTCTATTACTTGAGATTGCAATTCATATCAATTGACTAACATTTCATTAGCATAGCAAGTAACTTTCACTATCTAGAAACATAAGAAAAAATCAGAAGAGTATAAGAACTAACCATTTGGAAGATTAGAAGGAGGACTAATGAGGGTATCTAGAGTACATGGACCTTTTGAAGATATCACTGCAGGAAAACCAGGCACGAGACAAGCAAAAATTAACAGTTGTTCTTCTGCACAATTAGTCTGGAGAGCTTGCAGCCAGAGAAGAAATAATCGTATTCCTTCACATCTTATCTGAAAAGAAGGCACATTTTAGAAACCAATATAAAAGTAAACATTCACAAAACATGTATTAGAAATCATCACAGTTCTAAAACAAAAATGATGAAAATACTATAATCATATTTTTTAGAATTAAACTGTAGGATCTTAATTTGGATGACCCTCCAAATTTCTGTTTGGAAGATTAGAAATTTCCTGTGGACATATGCTCCTCCCTTCCCTATGAATCTCCCACAAGAATCCTCTTCTCCACAGAAATCCCTTTTCTATTTCTACATTCGAGGAGAAAAGCCATACTTCTTATATTTCATTCAAGAAAAGTAGGAGTAGTAATCAAAGTAAATCTATGTTAAGCCAAAACATTTGAATCTGCAAAAAATGCTTAATCCTCAAAAATGGATTTTGGATAGATTACCAAAACGGAGCATATAAAAATTCATTTTAACCCATCAGAAGAAGCCTTGATGGCTCTTCTATGTGAAGATCGGCAAATACTGTACTGTTGTCAGGCAAGCTGGATTGGGAAAGATAAACAGGCACACAGGGATACAAGAATTTCTGATATATTGTAGAAAAGCTAAAGTCACTGTGAAAGAATTCGAGAGAGAGCTGTGTATGAAATGTGAGTTCTATTTATACTGCAATCAGTATTCAAATTCTTGCATTTCTTTTCCCATTCACTCTAGGTAAAGGGCTACAAGTGACCCCACTCTGGATGAGAGGAATCATTCCATCTGTCTCTTGTTTTACCTGCATATTACTTACTTAATTTTTATCCCACCTTTATTATTTTTTGTAAATAACTCAAGGCGGCAAACATACCTAATATTCCTTCCTCCTCCTATTTTCCCCACAACAGCAACCCTGTGAGGTGTTTGTATTATGTACAGATTCCCTCCAATATAAAAAATGTGTAAAATTACAGTGCCCAGGATTGAATTTGTGGCATCCATTTGTTGCTACTATACAGAGTTGTTCAGCTGCTTCCAACTCTTTGTGACTGAATGGATGTAATATTGCCAGGACTGTCTGCCAGCAAGTGCTTCTTTGGATTCTTGTAAACTCATACTTGTGTCATCAGTAATAGGATACAACTACCTGTCTTCTGCTGACCTGTTTTTGAATTGCCTTCAATTTTTCCAAGCATCAAGGGCTTCTCCAGGGTGTCCTGCTATTGCATTATGTATCCAAAATATTAAAATTTTACCTTCATTGTTAACGCATAATTGTTAGTAAGCTATCTGTTTTTATTTCATCTAGCATTCAATACATATTGTTCTTATGATCCAAGTTGTCTTCTCTGACATCACAATTCAAAGGCATCATTTTTTCCAGTAGTCCAGCTTTCACAAATATATGTTATAACCTTGACAATAACTTTGTGATCAGCTTGATTGTCATGGCAAAATAGCAGATCTCTATTTCATGGCTACAGTTCTGTGAATTTTTGATCCTTAGAAGATAAAGCCTGATTGCATTGAGTTGGCACTATCTGTTGAAAAAATCTTAGGAATTTTTTTGTTTGTTTTTAAAATTAAGCAAACTGGCTTGTGCATTCTCTCTTTTTATCTTCAACAAGAGACACCTAAAGTTTTTTCTTCAGGCATTTTTGACATATTGACAGACAGTCATTTCATTTTCTTTTGTTTTTTGCATTTTGAGATATTTTTCTCTCCTTCACTTTTAGCAATCCCAATATGTCAGTCCAGTCAGTTCCGCTATTTCTTAACAAGAGTCTTAACTATGATCAGATATAGAACTTATAGAACAATTCTTAACCTATTAACTATGAATCAAGAAAATAATAAAGAATCCAGACATGAACATGTGCCAGGATAGGTTTTTTAAAAGTATATTCTTTTGAGTTGGAGTACAATATCTCCATATACAGACCAAATTAAATTCCTTAATAAACACATGGAGGGCACTTCAGCTGTGTACTCAATTTTTCTTAGAAACATTATTACAGTCAACTGAAGGCTCCAATACTAAAATAGAATTCCCAGCTACCATTATATGGAACGGCTATAAACTAATGAAAAAACAAAAAACAAAATAACCATATAGAATAGGCTTCTTTCTAACTGGACCATAAATTCATAAGAATCATCTGACTATCACTATTTCCAACAACCAAAATTATTCAGTCGCTTTCTGAAACTTTTTTGCTCAATCATATTTAGAAAATCTGAAGACTTTTTAATTAGTATAATAATTCTGTCCATGTTCAAATTGCTACTAATATTAATCTTTGGTCAATCCATCTTTGCAAGTAAATATTTTTCATCAGGAAAAATATGGGTTTCTTACAGAAAAGCTACCTCAAGCTTCAATATATTCAGTTTATACAATATGTTCCCTTTATATATATTTTAAAAAGTCCCCCTATTGGATATACCTCTCAGATCTTTAACATTCCATGATATAGTATCAAAACTGACATAGTATAAAGATTAAAGTAGTATAATTTTATATTATATAAATTTTGTATTATATACAGGGAAAGGAAGACACTGAGATCAGTCCCTCCCACGTGACATGGGTGGCAGCAAAATGGACGGATGACAGAAGGCGCTGCCTCTTGACCCTTGCTGCGACCATGAGCAAAAAGAATCAAGTTTCATATGTGAAGCCGGCCGAGCCCGCTTTCCTGAGTCACTTCAAAGAGCGAGTTGGCTACCGGGAGGGGCCTACGGTGGACACCAAGCAAAGGAGATTGTTACATTGTCATGGTGCTGGAGCTTGAGCACCTCAATGAAACCATGAGCTAAACCGTGAAGGGACACCCAAGACGGGAAGGTCGTGGCAGAGAGGTCAGACTAAATACGATCCATGGGGAAGGTAATGGCAACCCACCCCAGTATTCTTGCCGTGAAAACTAAATGGATCAGTACAACCAGAGATATGTCGGTATACCATCGGAAGATGGGACTCCCAGGTCGGAAGATGGTCAAAATGCTACTGGGGAGGAACAGAGGATACGTTCAACTAGCCCCAGATGTGATGACGCAGCTAGCTCAAAGCCGAAAGGACGGCTAGCGGCCGACGGTGCTGGTGGTGAACGACGAATCCGATGTTCTAAAGATCAACACACCATAGGAACCTGGAATGTAAGATCTATGAGCCAGGGAAAATTGGATGTGGTTATTGGTGAGATGTCAAGATTAAATATAGACATTTTAGGTGTCAGTGAACTGAAATGGACTGGAATGGGCCACTTCACGTCAGATGACCACCAGATCTACTACTGTGGACAAGAGGACCACAGAAGAAATGGAGTAGCCTTCATAATTAATAATAAAGTGGCTAAAGCAGTGCTTGGATACAATCCAAAAAACGATAGAATGATCTCAATTCGAATTCAGGGGAAGCCATTTAACATCACAGTGATCCAAATATACGCCCCAACCACAGATGCTGAAGAAGCAGAAGTAGATCAGTTCTATGAGGATCTGCAGCACCTACTGGATAATACACCAAAAAGAGATGTTATTTTCATTACAGGAGACTGGAATGCTAAGGTGGGTAGTCAAACGACACCTGGAATTACAGGCAAGCATGGTCTGGGAGAACAAAATGAAGCAGGACATAGGCTGATAGAATTTTGCCAAGACAACTCACTGTGCATAACAAACACTCTCTTCCAACAACCTAAAAGACGACTTTATACATGGACTTCACCAGATGGTCGACACCGAAATCAGATTGACTATATCCTTTGCAGCCAAAGGTGGCGGACATCTATACAGTCGGTAAAAACAAGACCTGGAGCTGACTGTAGTTCAGATCACGAACTTCTTATTGCAAAATTTAGAATCAGACTAAAGAGAATAGGGAAGACCCACAGATCAGTTAGATATGAGCTCACTAATATTCCTAAGGAATATGCAGTGGAGGTGAAGAATAGATTTAAGGGACTAGATTTAGTAGATAGGGTCCCAGAAGAACTATGGACAGAAGTTCGCAACATTGTTCAGGAGGCGGCAACAAAAAACGTCCCAAAGAAAAAGAAAACCAAGAAGGCAAGATGGCTTTCTGCTGAGACACTGGAAGTAGCCCAAGAAAGAAGGAAAGCAAAAGGCAACAGTGATAGGGGGAGATATGCCCAATTAAATGCAAAATTCCAGAGGTTAGCCAGAAGAGATAAGGAATTATTTTTAAACAAGCAATGTGAGGAAGTGGAAGAAGACAATAGAAAAGGAAGGACAAGAGACCTCTTCCAGAAAATTAGAAACATTGGAGGTAAATTCCAGGCAAAAATGGGTATGATCAAAAACAAAGATGGTAAGGACCTAACAGAAGCAGAAGAGATCAAGAAAAGGTGGCAAGAATATACGGAAGATCTGTATAGGAAGGATAATAATATTGGAGATAGCTTTGACAGTGTGGTCAGTGAGTTAGAGCCAGACATCCTGAAGAGTGAGGTTGAATGGGCCTTAAGAAGCATTGCTAATAACAAGGCAGCAGGAGACGATGGTATCCCAGCTGAACTGTTTAAAATCTTGCAAGATGATGCTGTCAAGGTGATGCATGTCATATGCCAGCAAATTTGGAAAACACAAGAATGGCCATCAGATTGGAAAAAATCAACTTATACCCCCATACCAAAAAAGGGAAGCACTAAAGAATGTTCAAACTATCGAACAGTGGCACTTATTTCACATGCCAGTAAGGTAATGCTCAAGATCTTGCAAGGTAGACTCCAGCAATTCATGGAGCGAGAATTGCCAGAAGTACAAGCTGGGTTTAGAAAAGGCAGAGGAACTAGAGACCAAATTGCCAATATCCGCTGGATAATGGAGAAAGCCAGGGAGTTTCAGAAAAACATCTATTTTTGTTTTATTGACTATTCTAAAGCCTTTGACTGTGTGGATCATAACAAATTGTGGCAAGTTCTTGGTGGTATGGGGATACCAAGTCATCTTGTCTGCCTCCTGAGGAATCTGTATAACGACCAAGTAGCAACGGTAAGAACAGATCACGGAACAACAGACTGGTTTAAGATTGGGAAAGGAGTACGGCAGGGTTGTATACTCTCACCCTACCTATTCAACCTGTACGCAGAACACATCATGCGACGTGCTGGGCTTGAGGAATCCAAGGCTGGAGTTAAAATCGCTGGAAGAAACATTAACAATCTCAGATATGCAGATGATACCACTTTGATGGCTGAAAGCGAGGAGGAGTTGAGGAGCCTTATGACGAAGGTGAAAGAAGAAAGTGCAAAAGCTGTGTTGCAGTTAAACCTCAAAAAAACCAAGATTATGGCAACGAGCTTGATTGATGACTGGCAAATAGAGGGAGAAAAAGTGGAGGCAGTGACAGACTTTGTATTTCTAGGCGCAAAGATTACTGCAGACGCTGACTGCAGCCAGGAAATCAGAAGACGTCTACTTCTTGGGAGGAGAGCAATGGCAAATCTTGATAAAATAGTTAAGAGTAGAGACATCACACTGACAACAAAGGTCCGCATAGTTAAAGCAATGGTATTCCCCGTAGTAACCTATGGCTGCGAGAGCTGGACCATAAGGAAGGCTGAGCGAAGGAAGATAGATGCTTTTGAACTGTGGTGTTGGAGGAAAATTCTGAGAGTGCCTTGGACTGCAAGAAGATCAAACCAGTCCATACTCCAGGAAATCAAGCCAGACTGCTCCCTTGAGGGAATGATATTAAAGGCAAAACTGAAGTACTTTGGCCACATAATGAGAAGACAGGATACCCTGGAGAAGAAGCTGATGCTAGGGAAAGTGGAAGGCAAAAGGAAGAGGGGCCGACCAAGGGCATGATGGATTGATGTTATTCTAGAGGTGACGGACTCAACCATGGGGGAGCTGGGGATGGTGACGGCCGACAGGAAGCTCTGGCGTGGGCTGGTCCATGAGGTCACGAGGAGTCGGAGACGACTGAATGAATAAACAACAACAACAACAATTTTATATTGGAAAGATCCAACTTGATCCCAAGTCAAGGCTACAACAACTACAAAAACAAACTGTATCCAGAAAATTACTATTTTCAAAACTAAAAATTCAAAAAAAAAGAAGAAAACCATAGAGCAGGGCTTTCCAAAGTGCCGCCGCTGGCGACACACCCGGCGGCGGTGGCGACACGTGCATGGCGGCCGCCGTGCACGCGCACGCCGCCGCTTCCGGGTGGTGTGGCGCCACACACAGTTTGGAAAGCTCTGCCATAGAGATTATATTTTATTTATTTATTTATTTTTCAAATTTTGCCACCGCCCATCTCCCCCAGCATAGGGGGACATCTTCACTATATAAAGTGAAGATGAAAATAAAGGTGAATGAAAATAAAAATAACAAACAGTGGCTATCGGAAAAGAAAGTCCACCACAATTGGATTTAGTTTAGAACAACAATAGATTAAGTACAACTTAATCGTTCAGATTTAACTCTAGTAAACATGTCGATGAAGGTTCTCAGTCATCCAGGTGGAACAGTCTGTAGGTTGAATCATGTCAACTGGATTTCTATTTTCTCAGTGGAAACGTTTCGCTCCTTATCCAAGGAGCTTCTTCAGTCTGAGCAAAGTTAGTAAGGGAATCCTTAAATATGTTTCTAAGGTGGCTGTGTGACCTTGCACCTGGGGCTAGGTCATGGTTATTTTGAGATGTTTATTTCTAAGTCCCTTTATCTAGTAAACTCTAGTAAACATTTCTCTATAACAGCCACTAGAGGTTGCTCATCCTCTACATATGTAAAGGTATTCTGCAGATGTAGCCTTGAATCTCTGCCAGCAACTCTGAACAAGTTGAGAATTTATTTCCAAATGTTATGTCTTTTGTTTCTAGTGCCTGGATTCTTTTCTCACGAGATTTAAACAGTTATTTTCCTAAGCTCTTTAGTTTCCTTCTGCACAGAATCAAATTTTCTTTCAAGTATATCAACTTTATATATATATATATATATATATATATATATATATATACATACATACATACACACACATATATATATACATACATACATACATACATACACACACACACACACACACACACTCACTCACTCACTCACTCACTCATTCATTCATTCATTAATTCATTCTATATTGAATCTTTTATGCTTTTTATTCATTGTAAACCACCCAGAGTTGTCATTACACGAGATGGGCGGTGAATAAATATGACAAATAAATAAATAAATAAATACAGAGATAAACCACATTTACACACCATTCAAGAGAGACAATAAAAAAGCTAAGGAGGAAACAAAAAGACCAGAACACATCCTGTCCAGCAGCCAACACCAGATAAGCAGGGATTAACACCAGGCAAACAATCAAGCAGACAACAATACCTTAATCAAGGAACTACTGAGGAGAAAATCACACCCCCACCAACACTGGCAGGACAAGCTACTGCATATAAACAGGGGAGCAAACCCCACACTCACTGGCACTGATGATGTTACCTAGTTGGGTAAGCAAACAACCAGGCTGAGAGAGCACCAAGGACTCCACAAGTCCTAATAAAGGTTCTTACCTGTGCCTAATTGGCTCACTCTTCATTTTTCACCAGTGCCACTTTAGACATCTCTTGTATCTCTTCATCATCCAGAGTTCCTTGGTAAACCAGGGAGCTCTGCAGCATCCGTGATTACAGAGTCCATACAGGCATGATCCAATCAAAGGTCCTTGTCACATGTTCATTCCAAGCCATGACTAGAGCGTAGGCCAAACTCTGCACCAGAGTTTCAAGAAAAACTCCGGGTTCCCTCTGAAACCTCACTGGGTTCATCAGTCACCTGAGGCAGGCAGATTGAATAGGCCCCTCCTCCCTGGTACATGGGGCAGTTGCAGAGAGCTCCAGGGCTAAGTGGGTGTGATCCAGGGTCAAGGGACTAATATAAACATCCGCCAACCCCAGATCACGATGCCACTGCCCTGAGACAAAACCAAATATAATGAATGACCTCCATTGTGAGTTGGGCCCTGAATAAGTTGGACCACATCCATAGTGGCCATGAACTCCTGAGTCATCTCTGACTCTGGGCCCCGAGAAGGCAGGTTGAAGAACCATGAACCTGGAAAACTCAACTGCCAACTTAATCACAGGTTAAGGACTTTGGGCAGAGACACTGCTACATTGCAGGCAACAAGGAACGTGGGCAGCAATCCCAATGACCCAATCTCGTCGTCTCATTCATGACAAATTGTAGATGAGGCAAGCTTGTCGTCAGCCTACAAGGTAGACCAGACCAAGAAACAGATGCCAGGTGTGCCTAAAATTACTGTTATTAAGATTGGCTATTGTAACAAAATCTTGTAAGTCTGAATGTGCTTCTCCTCCTTTTTCTCTCTTCATGTGAATTTGGAGGTGTCTGATACATTTTCAGGGCACTCCCCCCTCATCTGGTCTTCTGCAATGTTTATCTACCCATTACCTTAGCATCTTCCCTCTCTCCATCAAGGTCATCCTCTTTACTCTTCACTTTCACCACAGGCCAACCTAGTGTTAAGTAGAAACAGCCAGAGTCTAGAGCTAATGAAGGTCTTGGTCTCAGACACCAATGCCACCCTCCCTCAGCCTGTCCCCGGTCTACCACCATATCTTCCCATACCTGTTACCACAATACTTTCCCCTACCCTCTCTCCCTTCTCTCCAACTGTCTCACCTTCCACACCTTCCCACCCCCATGTTGAAGGGACCCATCCAACCAGATACCAACAAGCAGGGGACAGATATGTCCCAACTGAGTTGTCAGCACTTCTGTAAAATTCATTCAGTGCCTAAACCTGGGCAGTGCCTCCATCCCATATCATCCAACAACCACACTTAGTCCACTCTCTCCCTAACCCCCCACCACTCCATTCTCACCTGGGCTACAAAGGAAAACTTCACACCCCATGGGCCTAGCAGGCAGGATCTCCCCCCACCCCCCAACAAAGCCTCCATCTTTCACCCGAGGGCAGTTGGCAGGTCTAGGCTCACCCAGCTCACACACCAACAAAACAGTCCGGAAAACAGTTCTTGATGGTCCAAATCTTCTCAGTCTCAACCACCAGCTACAACATAATCCTCCTGGGTCTACCTTCAGATCTCAGATGCAAAACTGATCCCAGTCCATTGAAATCCCAAGAGAAAGACAGAGGAAGCCACCAAGATGGCTGCTGCAGCATGTGGCCAGTCAAGCGGCAACTGCAGGATGCAGGCCACTTCTCCCACAATACCACTGCCTTGCTCCCACTGCCACTATCCAGCTGGACAGACAAGCCACTGCCATTTTCCTCTTTACAGAGAACTCTCACTGCCAGGACAACCTGCCCACTACCACCTCGCCATGTCAAGCCGACCTAACCAGCCTCCAGTCTGTCTCTAGCACCACCAGCAAAATGGAGGGTAAAAGCAAAGTTGCTGCTCTCTGGCTGTTCTCTCCTGTGAGCCACTGTGTCTCCAGTGATCTGTGGCGCTACTACACACTGCTGACCACTATGCACTCTCTGCAGCCAAAATGCCGCCACTTGCTGCCATGCCACCTGTCCGCCACCTGGGTAAGCTCAGACAGGACTCTGCTCTTCCCTGGCTGCTTGCACTTTTCTCTTCCACCAGCCCACTGGCTCTCCAAAACATCTACTGACACCACCACCAACCTCCATATACCATTTCCAACATACTTAAAACCTTCAAAAATAACCAGCCCACTCGCCACACATCTGCCTTGGTGCCATAACAACATCAAAATTTGTCTAAATACAGGTATAAGATTACCACCCAGGGATAAGCAACCAGTATAGCCATACTTTTGGTAAACAATTAAGAAACTATTTCAAAAATGAAGGAAAACTAGACGTAACCATCTGCTTTTTCTTTTTACGCACATCTATGGATCCTGAACCAAGTCACATGGTGATTTCTTTGACTTACTCTTAGCAAAAAAGCAAATGACCTCTCCAGGAAATCAAAAGATGGAAAGGTAGGGCTTTTAGTGTTGAAAGAAACTGTAAACAGAAAAAAAAAGTCCTCTCCCCAAGTAAATCAAGCATAAATAGTTAATTGTTTATGAGGGGATGTTTACTGCTGTATTTCACTGAATGTGGCTGTCAAGTTCATAAACTCCATTCTGAGGAAGAGAGATGAGTTTTTAGGAAAAAGACAACAGAGGGAAAACACAATGCAAATTGACAGAATAACTATAATCAAGAAAGAAATAACAAAAAGAAAAAAGAATCAATAATTCAGACATCACACACATACAAAATCTAAGAGAAGCGTTCTAAAGTAACTATCACTACGGTAGCAAAAAAGGAAATAAAAGTATTAGGGAATCTCCACTCAAGGAAGATTCAGAGGTTGGGCTCCCATCGAAAACCTTAGCAATTTGACTCTTACAGGTTCTGACAGAGGCAGGCTCCATCAGTGTGTATGTATCGCAGACCATGACAGAGAAATCCATATTTGCCATAATGCAAATTTCTTACATCATTGGCCTGCTTTAGATAACAAGCAAAGGACTTAGTTATAGGCAAAATATTAGAAACACATGGATGAGAAATTTGCAATAAACATGACTGGGATACACTAGAGTTCATAGCATACAACCACGGGACACTCTAGTTTGGAACAGAAGACAAGCTTAGTTTATACAAATTCTCTGTTATTATGTATGAACTTAATGCTCCAAAGATATTACTTCCACCTGTAATTACCTCAAAGATCCAAACAAGCTGTTCAGCCAAATTTTAAAAATAACCTTTTTTTCATAAAAATGAAGATAGCAGCAGCATAGACTATGTGTTCTACATATCAATTCAAGAGTATTTCTGTTTTTTCCTGTGCATTTGATAAATTATAATGTTCTTACTCAACTGCTAGGTTTCCTTGAAATTTTTAATTTCGATTTACTGCTTGCTACTTCCCCCCCCCCAAATTTATCTTACTGCTATTTTTATTAATATTTATATATTCTTTCTATAAAGCAATAGCAATCTAATAATCTCCAAAACTAAACAATTATTTCATAAAACATTAAAAATAATTTTCAATCATAAAGCATTTAAAACCATAAAAACCACCAAACAATGTTAAGAGCTAAGTTAAAAACTATAGTTGCGATTGCAGCTCCAAAGAGCCATTTTTCAGTTGGGTGTGATCTAGAAGAAAGCCCTTTTACACACTGAACAAGCTCCTTATGTGGCAGTTATCTTTAGAAATGTCTCTCCTACTCATCTTAAGAACTGGAAGATGCATATGGAAACAGGCAGATCCTTAAATAACCAGGTCCTAAATCATTTACATCTTCAAAAGGTTAAAACTAATACCTTGAACTGATCCCAAATGCAATTTTTTCCAGTATTGGGAATATATGAACTCTGTATCATTCATGTATTGAACTGGTTGAAGTACTCCTGTAAACCACAACATTCTGAAGGAGGGGAAAGTATCTGAGCAGAAGAGGTGGAATAATTTGAGGAGACAAGGAATTAATAGATGGACTAACCAAAGAGGAAGCTCAGAAAAAAAGTACAAAGAATTTAGGAGAGTACAACAGCCTCACCAACAGAGGCAGGACAAGCCAGAGTATATAAACAGAGAGCAAGTCCCACTCCCTTTTTGCACTGAAGATGTTGCCTAGCCTGGCAATGAAACATCTGCAAGAAAACAACAAGGCTCAGAGAGCACACCAAGGACTCCACAAAGAATTTAAACTGAGGAAAGGCTTATAATATAGGGAGTCATAGAGAGGAATGTCCAGGAGACAATACATTGTTGAAACTCTCCAGGAAATCAAATTGAACAAGTTAGGTTATTAATATCTAACATTTTAAACTTATTTTCTCATTAAATATGGAGTAACAGGGAAAAGTAACATGAAAACATTCATAGTTAGAAAATCACAAACAGTCAAATGTTGTTTAGGATGCTGTATATTGTACTTAACACCCTTTTTTTACCATTACAAATCAAGAACACAAGTTAATATTCTTGTGAATAGATCAGTCCATCCTGTGACAAGTGAAACAGCTTAAAGAGATTCTTCATCCATTTTTAGGCTATGGAAATCTGTTGATGTGAATTTATCAGTTTAATGGATCACAGGTAGTCATAACTCTGGAAATGTATTGTCCTTGAAGAAACCGTTCAAATATTGCTGGCATAAAGAAAGTTATCAGACTAGGCAAAAAACGATAGGGGACATACACCACTTCTATTACTACTAAGCAGCAGCAGCAGCCAGGGGTGTGTGTGTCAAAACAGGAAGGTGGCAGTTACAGTACGTACAACATTCATGCACGTACAAAAGGGGGGTGCTCAAATCACACTGCTGTGACTGCCATCTTGCATGTTTTGACCCTCCCGCCATGTGGAGGCTGCTGCTACTAAGGAATACAACCAGGTGAGGCAATCAAAAGGGCACAACTGAGACCAAAAGCAGTGAAACAGAGAAAATTGGATACCACATGTTGCCTTGAACTAACCAACAAATTCCTTGTAGTAAACAAAGAGTTATGAATATGTGCTTAGAGAAATACAAGATTTGAAGCAAGTGATAAAATACCTTAAGGCAGTTTCCAGTGTGCAAAAGTTTCTTCAAAACTGACCCTAAAATAAAGAAAAATGGATTAGGAAATTTTCAAATTAAAGATTAGCTTCTATCAACCAAGGTTGATAAAAACAAATGATTTTAAACGTTCATATTTTAAAAATTGGTCTTTTAATGTTTAAATTGGACTTGGAGTTTCTTAACATGTGAAACATGAATCCTGATCAACTGTATCACTCTACCTTCTAATTTATGTTATCAACATGCTTGCTAATAGCTGTACAGGAGATGAAAAATAGCAGATCTGATTAGTCCTATTCTGCAAGGAAAGGACATACACATGGCAAGTCATCAAGCTCTTACCTCTCTCTCTAAAAGTGCAAAGACAGAGAGAGAGCGGGATTGAAGTTGATCCAAGACAGGAGAGGGGTCAATATAAATGTAAAGAAGAGGCTAAAGAAAAGGATAATGAAAAAAAAATTGGGGAATCTTACTGTGAGTATCCTCTATCAACCAGCAGATGATTATATTTGGGAATAATTTAATGAAGTTCTTGTCATATCAACATTTAGATTTGGAGATCAACTGAGAGAGATTTTTTTTTCCTTTGGACTAATTCATATTAAACAGAGAAATAATCTGGGAAACGAGCAGGTAAGTTTGTGTTTCTTTTCCAACAAGGCAAAGGTGAAGACTGTTTACTGTACCAATCACTCAATATTTTATATTTTACACACTGACCTGGCTGAAACTCCCTATTTTTTATTTTTTTCATACATTTTAATGTATGAAGTCCACACAGCTTAAAGTTGCTGAGGTTGAAAAACAGTGGTTTACAGAGCTCAGAGAGGTATGGACTGGATTAATATATATTCCATTATTAGTATAATTCAGGAGTTTTAGATGTCGCCCATGTATTTTGACCAAACTGTAAATTCAAGAAGTACTGAAATATTAATGCCTTTAGTGGCCCATAACTAAGAGTTACTATATATTATGCTAACTGAGATTATGTCGGAGTAAAAAATTTTCACATACATATGGCTCAAAATTATACCTTTGTTCAACACTTTCCAAATATGTCTTCTAGGAAATAAAATAGAATTATGGCTAAAATTAAATTTCCGACCTTTGTAAGATAAACAATAGTTTAGAGTTTTAAAAAAATCCGAGGATTATCCTTGCCGTAAAAAGTTAATATTTTATCAATCTGCTTAAAATAAGCTCAATTTAAAATAATTAATCAAAGTGCTGGTTGTCACTTATAAAGCCCTTTATTTATTTATTTAATTTTTAGCCCGCCTTTATTATTTTTATAAATAACTCAAGGGGGCGAACATACTTAATACTCCTTCCTCCTATTTTCCCCACAATAACAACCCTGTGAGGTGAGTTGGGCTGAGTGTGACTATGTATGTATGTATGTATGTATGTGTGTGTGTATGTGTGTGTGTATGTGTGTGTGTGTGTGTGTGTGTATGTGTATGTGTATGGATGGATGGATATATATGTACGTGTGTGTGTATATATATGTATATATACACACACAGACACCCCCCCCCTCTTCGATTGATATACACACACGCGCGCGCATGCAAGCGCTATGGAGCCAGGATATTTGGGGGACTGTCTTTCTCCAATTATCTCTACCTACCCCATCAGGTCTGGAAAGAGGGGCAAGTTCCAGGTCCCATCCATTAAAGAGTGTAATCTAGTGGGACCTAAGAAACAGGCCTTTTCTGTTACTGTAGCTGCTGTTTGGAACACTATTCCCCAAGGGTTAGGTTGACCCCAATCCTGCTGCCTTTTAGCTGTTCTCCCAAGCATAAGGATTGGGAGGTTAAGTGAGCCTGTGATATATTTTATTGTTGATGGTCACCATTTTTTAAAAAATTCTAGTTGTGTTTTTCTTTTCTTTTTTTCATTTTCATGTTGTATTATTACATTGACTTTTTAAACTGTTGCTTATGTGAGTTGGGCAGCTATATAAATTGAATTAAATAAATAAGTAAGTTAGAGGACTACCTCTAAGTAAACACACCAATCTTGAAGCAATCTTTGTTTAACTATCTGTTCTCATAAATTCATTACTCACATTGATTTTCGTTTGTGATTTTAAAAAGACACCAGTGGGATTTTCCATGCAGATACTAGAACCTATTGGGACCCAATAGGATTAATTCCATTTAATTGGGTAACCTGATACATTTCCAGCCTGTTAATTAACAGCAATAAATTTTGGTATAGAAGATGCATGTCGTCATATAACAACAGTTTAACACTTCCAGATGCAGTTATACCTGAAATACCATTGGTTTCTCTAATACAGCAAGCCAATTTTTTAAATACCAAATGAAATAAAAGAAATAAAGACAAGAGATTATAAAGGTCACCTCAGTATCTTCCACTGGACATTTTAACGTATGAAAAAGCAATCTAGTATGTAATAATTCTAGTGCAAAGAGTAAAATATCACATGTCAATCCAATGTGTTGTTTTCCATTAAGGGTACAGTATATTTTTACTTTAACTGCACTGTAAGGTAAAACGGGAGACTGCATCCAATCTGGAACTAAAATAAATAACCTAAATCCAAACCTGAAGTATACTTACCTATGCTATGAAAATGCCATCGATAGAAAATTCTTTCAGGTAACAATTGCAGTATTCTCTGGAGAAGTTAAGAAAATTCATTGTTTTAAATTAACATAAAGCAACTTCTTAGTCTAATTTGCATATTTTACAGTGTAATCCAATATAGTAAAGTAAAGGTTCCCCCACACAGTCGTGTCTGACTCTAGGGGCTGGTGCTCATCTCCGTTTGTTAGCTGAAGAGCCAGCGTTGTCCGAAGACGCTTCCACGGTCATGTGGCCGGCATGACACACTCGGAACGCTGTTACCTTCCCACTGAAGTGGTACCTATTTATCTACTTGCATTTGCATGCTTTCGAACTGCTAGGTTGGCAAGAGCTGCAGTGAGTGCGGGAGCTCACTCCGTCACACAGGGCTAGGGTCTCGAACCTCCGACTTTCCCATCGAGAAGCCTGGCATCTTAAGTAAATCCACAGAATTCAATGGGGATTATTCCCAAGTAAAGAGCTACAGAATCCTCAATTGCAAAGACAGTTTAAACTTCAAAATCAAGCATCTCTGCAACCGGTCATCGAGTCACTGACTAGATTCACACATTATACATCATGGTTTCATGATTCATGGTTTGTTAAATAAGCCAAAACTGGGTTCATACATAGTTTAGATCTCTAAATTATAATTCACAAACCTCAAAGCTAGAATCACATAATATGCTAAGCAGAGCCAAGTAGTGTATTGTCAAAGGCTTTCACGGCCGGAGTTCGATGGCTGTTGTGGGTCTTCCAGGCTGTGTGGCCGTGTTCTGGAAGTTGTGGTTCCTAACGTTTCAGTGACATTAGAGAACGGAAGCTACAAATGTCAATCCTAGTCACTGAGTATCTTTATTTGGAAACAGGTGATTGCTTTCATACCAAGGTATCAGGAGATACAAGGATAAAGCAAAAATCAAGATTTTGAACTAAAAGCCTCCACAGCTAAACAAAACTAATGGGATATATTACAGATCCCTTCTATTTATGACAGCATTCTGTATATCAATGGAACCCTGGACTTGATCAAAATCTGAAGCTCTGATTTTAAAAGGCCTCTTGATCTGTTATGATACCTGACAAGCAACCATAGGTAAGATTGCTGGCATTTTCCTAGAATTCATGAGATGTTCAGATCTATTGCTTAAAGTCTCACTGTTAACCTGATACCTAAGAAAATGTTACAATACTCATTTTTAAAAAATGAGGAAATATTAATTTATTTTTCACATTTGGCTAAGTATTTGGGTGTTGGCTACATTTCACAAAGGCAGCTGATTAATTTGTCAGATCAATTTTCTTGGTCAGATTGAGACACAAGTATAACTTCTAATTAATGAACAAATCAGTCTTGTCCTGGTTAATTAGAGGCAAGAATTTTCACTTAACTCCTTCTATTTGATCATGTCATTATTCATCTCATCGCCTCATGTTTTGACCATCTAGGTATCTACTTTAATAGATATCTAGATGTGCTCACAGAGCTGGTTGACAGCTTCATAAATGTTCTGGCTAGAATCTGCAAAATAGAAATTTATGTTCCTGAAATAGTTAAGAGTCTGCCTCTAAATCTCTTCTCTCTCCTTCTCCCTCCTTTTAACTGTGACTTGGTTGCTTGCATTCCACATACTGCCTAACAAGAAGAGACTGGCCTGATTATATTGCCATATTTTTATCATTTACTTAAACAACTGAAACCTATCGAGCATTATTTAGAATCATACCGTTTTACTGTTTGTAAAGAAAATGTGTTCATTACCATAAAGAACCATGCAACTATAATGTTCAGTAAATATTGAAAATGGGTAACTTACTTCAAAAAGAAAAAGAATGGAATCCAACTCTTCCCTTTGAGATTTATTTCCTGAAAGGTCAGAGAAAAAAAGCATTCCTTCTCATTATGCATAAAGAAAATATCACTGATCATATAATTTCACAGAAATACTGCATTTACTTGAAACAAATAATATTTTTCTGCAGTTTAGCTGTAAAATGGGAGGGGTGTCACATTCACTGAGATTAAAGTAATGGAGGCAGATAAATACTTTTCTCCCTAAACTTCTTTTGACTCTTTAGGAGGTGATACAGGAGGAGAAACACTTATATTCAGAGATATCATCCTTTGGGATAAATATGGTGTTAGCTTTCAAGGTAACTACACTAACATATGAAAACTATAATTAAGGTTTGAAATAATTAATGTTACCATGTATACAAAGTAATCACAATAAACACATTTCTACTGATTTTTTCTTCACTGTTTGCTCTAATTCCTACTCTGAGCTACATCCTACACACAAAAGCCATAGATGATCCTTTTAGACTGGAAACTAGCAGAGTCAGCAGCATTCTGAAAACAATTATTGTTATTTTATTTATTTATTATTATTTAAATTTATATGACCGCCCATCTCCCCCAACCAGGGAGATTTATTTAATCATATTTATATAGCCACCCTTCTCACAAAACATGGCTCTGGGCAGCGTACAATAAAAACAAACCGTAAAACAAAATAATATTACAAAGAATTCTACAATTAAAAACATCAATCAGTATTACCATTGACCTGCAGTGGGTTTTGTGTCATAGACAATGCAGCCACCTCACTAACACACCACTTCCTGGAGATCCCCAAGCCTGTTGACACAATCATGTTTTGAGGGACTTCTAGAAGGCTACCAAGGATGGGGCCAGTCTCATCTCGGGGGGGGGGGGGAGATTGATGTTCCATAGGGTGGGTGCCAAGGCAGAAAAGGCCTGCCTCCTGGGTCCCACCAGATGTAACTCTTTCATAGACGGGACCCACAACATACCTCTTCTGCCGGACCTGATAGGACGGGAAGATGTAATCAGGGAGAGGCGTTGACTTAAATAATTCAGCCCCATGCCATGAAGGGCTTTAAAGGTCAAAACCAGCACCTTGAATTGGATGTGGAAGCAAACTGGCAACCCATGCAGCTCGTGGAACAGAGGTGTAACATGTGCCATTCTAGGGGCACAGAACTGCCTGTGCCACCGCATTTTGCACAAGCTGAAGCTTCCGGATACTCTTCAAGGGCAGCCCCATGTAAAGCATAACAGTAGTCCATCCAGGAGGTGACCAGGGCATGAGTGACTGTGAGCAGAGCCTCCCAATCCAGGAATGGGCGCAACTGGCGCATAACACGAGGCTGTGCAAAGGCCTCCTAGCCACAACTGCTGCCTGCTCTTTGAGCAGGAGTCACGAGTCTAGGACCCCCAGATTGCACAACAGGTCTGCTTGGGGCAGTGCAACCCCATCCAGTACCAAAGATGGCATAAGCCCTGAACTGGAGGGCCCCAAAACCCAGAGGCACTCAGTCTTGCAATTCCAGGGTGGTGAGGTAACAGGTTAGCTGCAGCCTCCAATTCAGACTAAGGTTCCTAACATCACTGACTATATTCAACTCAGTTTGCCACTCTACACCCAAGATTTGCAGTTTAAGTACTACTCTAGCTTGATTATAATTCATGGACAAAAAAGTATAGGTCCACATGTTATCCAATAGAATCTACTTCCAGGCCAAATGGAATTTGTCACAAACTATTAAAGGAACCAGGCACATTGAACAAAGCTTTAACCAAAGATCAAAGATTTAACAGACAGGCATGAGTCTCCACTTTGGCCAGTCTCTAACCATATAATGGCATACGAGACACTTAAGGATCTGAAGCACTACCCTTATAATTTGGACTGGGCAGTTTCCAGGGGACACTAATTGGGATATGGGCTTTAACGAATAGAAGTTAAGAAATAAGCTTCAAATAATTTCATGGAAGCAGACACAAAACTCCCTCTTTTAACATAGGAACAGCTTTAGATATCTGCAGCAATCCTGTGTGCTATCTACACTGTATTTTTAACCTAGGCCCTCTTCTTGGCTGAAGTATGGAACACTAGCCCCAGATATATAAAGCACTTAACCTGCTCAGTGATGACGTCCTGGATGTTCTAACTGTTCATCTTGGGGTTTGGGGCAAAGACTGTAATCTTCCGATAATTGATTAGAAAATCAATACCAATGCAATATTCAGCAAGGGCTAACCAGTGTCTATAAGAGGATCATAGCATCTTAATTATAGTACTAGGAAACTTTTACCAGTATCTTTAACAGAGAGAGTCTGGTTCTTGCAAGGATATGATTAAGGAGTCAATGTAGGGCTTAAAAAAGGTTAACAAACATTCTTGCTTCACCCCTTCCTGGGTCAGGGTACAATTTGTAAATGTGCCAAAGGACTGCATCTTTCTCATAGGCTTGTGTTCAGATGGAGTCTGAAGATAAGCAGGAGAAAGTGCTACGCTTATGCCACAAGACTTTTCTTCAAATAAAATCAAAACTGCAATTAAAATTGACACACTGATTTATAAGAGTTTTGGGTTTTCTAGAGCATTTTTGACCATATATTGTAAAACCAATGCTTACCCTGAATTAGACATCCTGAATTAAACCCTGCTAGTTCCCTGGCCTGAATGTTCTGCTCCAACCAGTCCTAAAGTTTCCAACTCCACCCTACTCATTTTTAAAAAATTAGCCATGGTCACTGGTAGCAACCTATATCTGTACTTTTTGTTTTGTTTTCAAATATTTATTCAGATTTTTATGTAGCCACTCTGGCTTCTTCAGCCGTTCTCCTTGGGGGGCAGAAACCATGTTTTTAGTATATCGTTTTATAGAAACTCCCACTCATGTTGAGCTCATTTTCTTATTAGTTTCTCTAGACACAGAACTGTCTTGCTGCTCTAAGTTTATTAAAATTCCATTTCTTGAAGTCCAAGACACCATTTGAGTACACTCACCTTTGGTTTCTCATAAAATCAAGAATTCCAGCAGTTCTTAATATAATTAAAATCTCATACCATGACTACTTACACTTCTTTAAAATATCTGCAATTTGGTTTTGGAAAGCATAATTCAGATCTTCATTTTAGTTTGAGTGTCAATAGTAGATAGGAACAATTGTGCTCTTTTTATTCATTCTTCTACTTAGCACTACCCACACAGTTTAATTTGGCTGAGAGTATTAGTGAAGTAAATATAGAAAATCTCCAATAAAAAGCATTTAGTCATACACAATGAAGAAACACAGCTTCAAGGACAAAATTGACAAACAAATTTGATAAAAAGCATCCTATACTCTTTTTGCCTAGAATTTAATATGAAATTAGAGTCAGCAATGATGTTCATACAGTTATAAATGCATTGTGTGCAGACTTCTGGAAAGTGACAGAAAGTTATAAAAGAAAGCATCACACAAGTGTTTCAGATACTGGAAGTATCATGCAACCTATGTAGTTTTATCTCAGGAATATTGACATTGATACATTGAATTATTCAAGCCTTGATGTAGAAAATTTCATTGCATGAATGCTATTTTCTACTAATCTAATTGTGATCTTTCTATACTATTTTAGTTGGTTTTAACGAAGCAAAAAGAGAAACCCCAGAAAATGATTTAAACACAAAATACTGTATGCTAAGGGCCTCAGTTATTGCCAAGGGAAGTTTGATGTATACTTCAAAAACTGTGTGTCCAGCAAAAAATAAGATAATGGTTTTGAATATGTTCTGCAACGTTATTGCTGTTAAGCACCAACAATCTAGTTCCACTAAAGTTCAAATTGAATATATTTTTATAGTCTTAGCTTCTCCCAAAATGGTGCTCAAGACTTAAAATAAGCCTATTGATTTCATATGTTAATTGCCATGTACTCATGCTGAAACAGGTTCTGCACAGTAACTCCTTACTATACTAAAAAAAACCTTCCTCAAACTAGACTGATTGAGCATATTAAACCACTTTGTACATGCCCATTACTCAGATCAGCAGGAGAGACTATTCTGAAGATCCCCCTAATTACGAGAAGTTTACTAATCTTGGCAGGGCCTTCACTTGCATGGACCCCGGACAACAGAATGCATTCACCACGGAGTTCTGCATGGTTCTACTCTCCCAGTACATAGAAAAATGGCAGAAAAAAACATTTATTTTACTAAGCTTTAAATTAATTGAGTTGATTTTAATGATATTGATTTTTATTTTTTTATTTTAATTATCTTGTTTTATTATGTTAAAAATGCATTTTTATTGCTGTAAGCTCCCTTGAGTGTTGTATGGATAGAAAGGTAGGATATAAATTTAATAAATAAATAGTAAAACAACTTGCAAACAATGTCAAAGACAATTTTTTGAAGGCCTAACTTTGTGGGATTATGGTCCTGGCAACTGCAATCTTTTAGGTTAGCTAGATTTCCCCAATTTCTATCAGTCTGCTTATCAATTACTGAAGCTAAGATATACAGAGATTTATATGATACAAAAAATAGGATAGTATTAAGCATCTTAAAAGATAACATTCTTACCTCTTTGTTTCAAGCTGGTTTCCACTGTTACAAAATTTTCATAGAAGATAAAATAAATTTGAGAATAGTTGATCTCAAAGAACTGTTTGAGTTCACTTCCATCCACAACATCTATTACAAGAAAGATTAAAAAAAGGTTTTTGTGAAAAGATATGAGTATATAAACATATTATTAAAATGCTATAAACAAATAATTTAACAGGAAGAAACTATTACAAACTATATGACACACTCTAGCATTAGATGACAGTATTCAGATTACCTAGAATTTTGGAACTGCCAAAGTTACTTATATATCTAATAATGTACTGTATTTGTTACCCACCCAATTCTTACAATCCTGAGCGGTGTACAATAAAGTAAAAACAGACCAAAAATAATGCAATTAATAAAATAATTAAAAATACAACATATAAATGTATAGAGCAGGGCTTTCCAAAGTTTTTCCCGCGGCGACACACCAACCGGCGTTGGTGTGTCGCCGCGGGAAAACCCGGAAGTGCGGCAGCGCGCAAAAACCCGGAAGCGCTGCTGCCGCTTTCGGGTTTTGCGCGCTGCAGTTGGTGTGTCGCCGCGGGAAAACCCGGAAGCGCTGATGATGATCAGCGCTTCCGGGTTGTGTGGCGACACACAAGACTGTGTGTGGCGACACACTTTTGTGTCACGACACACAGTTTGGAAAGCTCTGGTATAGAGCAACAACTGTACATCAATTGACTGGAACCAAAAGCTCACTGGAGGGAGGGAGGTTTTCAGATCTAAGATATTCAGGATTCTGATATTACACTGCTAAAGTCACATAAAATATTTAGTTTTTCATTTTTTTACAGTTCAGTTTTAAGATAATGTAAGATTCTGCAATTTCTGCTCATGCTACAAAAGTGGTATTACAATTAAAAATAAGGCATCTTAAATTCCATTTTATGATGGATTTAATTCACTCTTGTATTGCTTTACAAGTTAATTCCATGCATTCAGAGTTTGCCTTGGTATTTCATCTCAATAATGGTCCGGTGAATGAGGCATCCAACTAAATATTCAATGGATGCATCTTACCCAATGATCTGAGAGGCTACAAATGAGTCATGCCCGATGTATCTCTACAATGTGTGCAGCTTCTCCAAAGTTCCACCTATTATAGTTGCAGCCTTCATCTTCTTCCACCTACTAACACCAGCAGAGAAGAGGGAAAAAATAAATTCCCTCACCATTAAAGTTACAGTTCCTATCCCAAGCAACTGGAATGAAAACAGTCCAGGAAACATGCCAAAATGACCACTATCCCAGTTTCAGTTTAGAAGAGATCAAATCAGCCAGGACCTTAACAGAAGGAAAAGAAAAACAATGCCTCTCTTTCTGTTTTAAAATAAGCTGAACTAACTTACAGTTCCTATCCCAAGCAACTGGAATGAAAACAGTCCAGGAAACATGCCAAAATGACCACTATCCCAGTCTCAGTTTAGAAGAGATCAAATCAGCCAGGACCTTAACAGAAGGAAAAGAAAAACAATGCCTCTCTTTCTGTTTTAAAATAAGCTGAACTAACTGCCACAAGAGGACACTTGAGGAAGAGACTGAGGCACTGAGACTGTAGCCAAAGGTGGCATTTCAGTGCCTGATCTGTTCTTCTACTTGCAGGGACAATTATTCCCTCCTCCTCGTCTGAACTAGCCTTCTACTTCCACAGGCCATCATTCCAATTCCAATTCCAATTTATTGCATTCTTTGGCCGCCAAGAAATACAAAAAAACACAAGCAGAACATAGAAGCATATTCAGTCTTCAGGCTTATTTTTCACTGTGGATCCCCTGTCATAGTCTTAAAGCTAGGTAACAAAACTTTACAACATTCTATGTTACATAAAATATCTTGTCCATGAAAAGGAAAGCAACACAGAAGTCCTCTGAATGGCCAGGGACTGCTGTTAAAAGAGGGAAAATACCTTCAGCTATTGGATGGTTTAAATTTTTTAATATAAATAAATAAAAAGTATCTAGTCATGACCCTTCTGTCATGTTAAACTTCACAATTTGTTAACAAATTGTGTACTTTCTTATAAAGCACACATTTCTGTTTTTATTTCAAATGAAATCTTCTGCTCCGTTCACTGCTGGAGGTGCTATCAAAAGTTGTGAATAACAACAACTCAGGTCTTCTAATTGTTATCATAAACATAATTTAAAGAGCAAGTAGGGTAAATTGTAAATTGCAGCAAACTATAGGAATAAGCATTATGTAAAAGAAAAATGCACATTTTATTAATTAATCTATGTAATGGGGAAACCCTAAGGACTTGCAAGTATATCCAGGAAGAAGTAACACTGAGAGGAAAGGAAGTTCATTTTGACCTTGCTAATAAGATTCTGCATTCTTACATGATTCCTCTTGCCTGAATAATTCATGACTGTTAACAAAAAAGGAAGTAGATAGCACTTCCTCTCATTTTACAGTAACTAAAAATGAATGGATTAAAGAGGATCAACTAATCTCATAAAGTTTGGGTGTTCCTGCCTAAAAGCATACAAAATTTTGGTTGAGAATACCAAAATCTCACAGGATTTGGAGATCTTCTCAGATTAATGCACACACCCACACTGACCTATCTACCTACCTGGTTTTTCTAACACAATTTATTCTGAGAGCTCATCTGGCTACTGAATCTATTTATCTGTTTAAGAAATATCATATATATTTTATTAATATTTTTCATATTTGTCCTCCTAATTGTGATGATTAAATCTTAATTATTTAATATTTAAGTTGTAAAATTTTATGTTTTGTTTTGAATTATGAATTTACAGCCTGAACACCATAATTTTAGTTATATAATCTCAGAATCTGAGGCAAGTGGAAAAGAAACTGAGAAGCTATTAAGAAAGATTATTAGTTTTACAAGCAGAGATAATTTTTTTAAATTCTTTTAACGCCCCCCCCCCCCCATCTAGGTATTTAAAGGAGGGATTAAAAAATCTAATCATAAACTTGTGGTTTTACCATCAGATTGGGATAATTTAGGATACAGTTAAATTCTTATAAATTATTTCTTAATAGAATTTCTTTTCCACAAATCTGAAACTGTTATGATCAGACAAATAGGATTTTTATGATAATTCAAAAGGAATGACAATCAAAATCCTTTTGGGGGCAACTATTATTTCCAATTCATCTACTATTCAAACTTTTATTGTACTTCATCTGTCAAAGATTTCCCCTGCATATATTTACAAACTTTGCATATATTTGGTTGCACAACTACTTACTTTCATTCTGTTATAAGTATTTTCAGATTGGTTCATTACTTTCTGAACTATGAGTTTCCTCAAATGTAGCTAAAGCCACACCAATAACTGAAATGTAATATTGTACAGTAATTGCCTTTAGTAAGATAGTAGAATTTGCTCACAACTTCTTTCTCACCAACATACAATTAAATGGCACAGGTGCCACCTTTAGTACAAGTTTAAAGTAATGACACTAACAGTGGCAACTACCATCTTATTTTTAGGCAAGCTTGTTTTCCAACATTCTGGATTAGAAGGAAATATGATATATATTAATCACTGGGTTACATGCTAGGAGTAAGGAAAAAAAGATTTGAATTCTAAATGTTTTATGCCCAAACACCTCAGTTCTTTAGAGTTTGAATTAAACAATTAAGACCGTTCTGGGAGTGTTCTGAGCTTCAAACAGAATATTTCAAGGTCAAAGTACCTGCTTGTAACTCAAAACGGGTTGAAATGTTTTGCATGCCCCTTTGACATACTACAACTTAGTCAGCGGATAATAAAAGTTAATTACAGTTCAGCTACAAGCCCAGCCACTTTTAGTTGGGACTAAAATGCACTGTTGTTGTTGTTCTTAGCATTTGTCTCATATGGCTGCAGTGGCTGCTTGTTTTTACACTGTGTTCACCTAGTACTTACGGTGAAGCTATCTATGCTGTGACAAGGAGTTTTGTTGATCACCCAGAGCAGGGGTCGGCAAACTTTTTACCCCGGGAGCCATTTTGGCATGCTCGTGCACATTTTGAAATGCTCGAGAGCCAGGGGGCGGGGTTTGCGGGCGGGGGCCAATCGCGTTGAAGGGGGCGGGGTTTGCGGGCGTGACCAATCGCGTGGAAGGGGGCGGGGTTTGCGGGCGGGAGCCAATCACGTGGAAGGGGGTGGGGGGCTCATGGAGGGCTCACGGAGGGAGGGAGCGCAGCCAGCGGCACCGCGAACCCAGCCCGGCCGCCCCACCGGGAGTGGCGGAGAAAGAGCTGCCACCCTCCGGCCGGCAGGACGGGTGCGGGAGAGCGGAAGGCTGCGCCCTCTCCACCGGGCGGGACCCGCGCCAAGGGGAAGCGCTGGGAACCAGCAGCGGAGGTTGGCCGGCTCCTAGAGGCACGGGTCCCGCCCGGTGAAGAGGGCGCAGCCTTCCGCTCTCCCGCGCCCCAGGTTTTGAGCCGGGCAGAGCGGAGAAGTTGCCCGCGGCAGCCGCTCTAGGAGCCGGCCAACCTCCACCGCTGGTTCCCAGCGCTTCCCCTTGGACAGGGAGTTCCCTCCCGCCGCCCCCCTCGGAGAGACGGACCTGAAGGGGCGCAGAGGCCGGAGAGGGAGCCCCTCCGTCTCCCCTTCTCTCCCTGCCTCGCCCGCCTGCAGGGAAGGTCCCGCCCGGTGAAGAGGGTGCAGCCTTCCACTCTCCCGCGCCCCAGATTTTGAGCCGGACAGAGTAGAGAAGTTGCCCGCGGCAGCCGCTCTAGGAGCCGGCCAACCTCCGCCGCTGGTTCCCAGCGCTTCCCCTTGGCGCGGGTCCTGCCCGGTGAAGAGGGCGCAGCCTTCCGTTCTACCGCGCCCCAGGTTTTGAGCCGGGCAGAGCGGAGAAGTTGCCCGCGGCAGCCGCTCTAGGAGCCGGCCAACCTCCGCCGCTGGTTCCCAGCGCTTCCCCTTGGACAGGGAGTTCCCTCCCGCCGCCCCCCTCGGAGAGACGGGCCTGAAGGGGCGCAGAGGCCGGAGAGGGAGCCCCTCCGACTCCCCTTCTCTCCCTGCCTCGCCCGCCCGCAGGGAAGGAGGCGCGGTCCCGCCCGGTGAAGAGGGCTCAGCCTTCCGCTCTCCCGCGCCCCAGGTTTTGAGCCAGAGCAGAGAAGTTGCCCGCGGCAGCCGCTCTAGGATCACTGCAAAAAGTGACGGTGGGGAGGGTGCCCTGGGGTGGAAAATATCCATGCCGATCAACTGTGCGGCGGGGAGGAGGTGCGCCTCCACCTCCCGGCTGCACAGCTCATCGGCGCGGATATTTTCCACCCCTGGGCGCCCCCCCCGTCACTTTTTGCAGTGATCCGAGGCTTTTTTGCGAGCTGGCAGCGGCGCTTCTGGAAACCGGAAGCGCTGATGGCCCGCCGCCGCCAGTGTACTGGTGCGGCATCAGTGCTTCTGCATTCTTGCGCAACATACTTGGGGCCCCCAGGCAACACAGTATTGCGCCCTTTCAGGCCCGTCTCTCCGAGGGGGGCGGCGGGAGGGAACTCCCTGTCCAAGGGGAAGCGCTGGGAACCAGCGGCGGAGGTTGGCCGGCTCCTATCTCCGCGGGCAACATCTCCGCTCTGCCCGGCTCAAAACCTGGGGCGCGGGAGAGCGGAAGGCTGCGCCCTCTTCACCGGGCGGGACCGTGCCTCCTTCCCTGTGGGCGGGCGAGGCAGGGAGAGAAGGGGAGTCGGAGGGGCTCCCTCTCCGGCCTCTGCGCCGCTTCAGGCCCGTCTCTCCGAGGGGGGTGGCAGGAGGGAACTCCCTGTCCAAGGGGAAGCGCTGGGAACCAGCGGCGGAGGTTGGCCGGCTCCTAGAGCGGCTGCCGCGGGCAACTTCTCTGCTCTGCCCGGCTCAAAACCTGGGGCGCGGGAGAGCGGAAGGCTGCGCCCTCTCCACCGGGCGGGACCCACGCCTCCTTCCCTGCGGGCGGGCGAGGCAGGGAGAGAAGGGGAGTCGGAGGGGCTCCCTCTCCGGCCTCTGCGCCCCTTCAGGCCCGTCTCTCCGAGGGGGGCGGCGGGAGGGAACTCCCTGTCCAAGGGGAAGCGCTGGGAACCAGCGGCGGAGGTTGGCCGGCTCCTAGAGCGGCTGCCGCGGGCAACTTCTCTGCTCTGCCCGGCTCAAAACCTGGGGCGCGGGAGAGCGGAAGGCTGCGCCCTCTTCACCGGGCGGGACCTGCGCCAAGGGGAAGCGCTGGGAACCAGCGGCGGAGGTTGGCCGGCTCCTAGAGCGGCTGCCGCGGGCAACTTCTCCGCTCTGCCCGGCTCAAAACCTGGGGCGCGGGAGAGCGGAAGGCTGCGCCCTCTTCACCGGGCGGGACCGTGCCTCCTTCCCTGTGGGCGGGCGAGGCAGGGAGAGAAGGGGAGTCGGAGGGGCTCCCTCTCCGGCCTCTGCGCCCCTTCAGGCCTGTCTCTCCGAGGGGGGTGGCGGGAGGGAACTCCCTGTCCAAGGGGAAGCGCTGGGAACCAGCGGCGGAGGTTGGCCGGCTCCTAGAGCGGCTGCCGCGGGCAACTTCTCTGCTCTGCCCGGCTCAAAACCTGGGGCGCGGGAGAGCGGAAGGCTGCGCCCTCTCCACCGGGCGGGACCCACGCCTCCTTCCCTGCGGGCGGGCGAGGCAGGGAGAGAAGGGGAGTCGGAGGGGCTCCCTCTCCGGCCTCTGCGCCCCTTCAGGCCCGTCTCTCCGAGGGGGGCGGCGGGAGGGAACTCCCTGTCCAAGGGGAAGCGCTGGGAACCAGCGGCGGAGGTTGGCCGGCTCCTAGAGCGGCTGCCGCGGGCAACTTCTCTGCTCTGCCCGGCTCAAAACCTGGGGCGCGGGAGAGCGGAAGGCTGCGCCCTCTTCACCGGGCGGGACCTGCGCCAAGGGGAAGCGCTGGGAACCAGCGGCGGAGGTTGGCCGGCTCCTAGAGCGGCTGCCGCGGGCAACTTCTCTGCTCTGCCCGGCTCAAAACCTGGGGCGCGGGAGAGCGGAAGGCTGCGCCCTCTCCACCGGGCGGGACCCACGCCTCCTTCCCTGCGGGCGGGCGAGGCAGGGAGAGAAGGGGAGTCGGAGGGGCTCCCTCTCCGGCCTCTGCGCCCCTTCAGGCCCGTCTCTCCGAGGGGGGCGGCGGGAGGGAACTCCCTGTCCAAGGGGAAGCGCTGGGAACCAGCGGCGGAGGTTGGCCGGCTCCTAGAGCGGCTGCCGCGGGCAACTTCTCTGCTCTGCCCGGCTCAAAACCTGGGGCGCGGGAGAGCGGAAGGCTGCGCCCTCTTCACCGGGCGGGACCTGCGCCAAGGGGAAGCGCTGGGAACCAGCGGCGGAGGTTGGCCGGCTCCTAGAGCGGCTGCCGCGGGCAACTTCTCCGCTCTGCCCGGCTCAAAACCTGGGGCGCGGGAGAGCGGAAGGCTGCGCCCTCTTCACCGGGCGGGACCGTGCCTCCTTCCCTGTGGGCGGGCGAGGCAGGGAGAGAAGGGGAGTCGGAGGGGCTCCCTCTCCGGCCTCTGCGCCCCTTCAGGCCTGTCTCTCCGAGGGGGGTGGCGGGAGGGAACTCCCTGTCCAAGGGGAAGCGCTGGGAACCAGCGGCGGAGGTTGGCCGGCTCCTAGAGCGGCTGCTGCGGGCAACTTCTCTGCTCTGCCCGGCTCAAAACCTGGGGCGCGGGAGAGCGGAAGGCTGCGCCCTCTCCACCGGGCGGGACCCACGCCTCCTTCCCTGCGGGCGGGCGAGGCAGGGAGAGAAGGGGAGTCGGAGGGGCTCCCTCTCCGGCCTCTGCGCCCCTTCAGGCCCGTCTCTCCGAGGGGGGCGGCGGGAGGGAACTCCCTGTCCAAGGGGAAGCGCTGGGAACCAGCGGCGGAGGTTGGCCGGCTCCTAGAGCGGCTGCCGCGGGCAACTTCTCTGCTCTGCCCGGCTCAAAACCTGGGGCGCGGGAGAGCGGAAGGCTGCGCCCTCTTCACCGGGCGGGACCTGCGCCAAGGGGAAGCGCTGGGAACCAGCGGCGGAGGTTGGCCGGCTCCTAGAGCGGCTGCCGCGGGCAACTTCTCCGCTCTGCCCGGCTCAAAACCTGGGGCGCGGGAGAGTGGAAGGCTGCGCCCTCTCCACCGGGCGGGACCCACGCCTCCTTCCCTGCGGGCGGGCGAGGCAGGGAGAGAAGGGGAGACGGAGGGGCTCCCTCTCCGGCCTCTGCGCCCCTTCAGGCCCGTCTCTCCGAGGGGGGCGGCGGGAGGGAACTCCCTGTCCAAGGGAAGCGCTGGGAACCAGCGGCGGAGGTTGGCCGGCTCCTAGAGCGGCTGCCGCGGGCAACTTCTCTGCTCTGCCCGGCTCAAAACCTGGGGCGCGGGAGAGCGGAAGGCTGCGCCCTCTTCACCGGGCGGGACCGCGTCTCCTTCCCTGCGGGCGGGCGAGGCAGGGAGAGAAGGGGAGACGGAGGGGCTCCCTCTCCGGCCTCTGCGCCCCTTCAGGCCCGTCTCTCCGAGGGGGGCGGCGGGAGGGAACTCCCTGTCCAAGGGGAAGCGCTGGGAACCAGCGGCGGAGGTTGGCCGGCTCCTAGAGCGGCTGCCGCGGGCAACTTCTCTGCTCTGCCCGGCTCAAAACCTGGGGCGCGGGAGAGCGGAAGGCTGCGCCCTCTTCACCGGGCGGGACCCGCGCCAAGGGGAAGCGCTGGGAACCAGCAGCGGAGGTTGGCCGGCTCCTAGAGCGGCTGCCGCGGGCAACTTCTCCGCTCTGCCCGGCTCAAAACCTGGGGCGCGGGAGAGCGGAAGGCTGCGCCCTCTCCACCGGGCGGGACCCACGCCTCCTTCCCTGCGGGCGGGCGAGGCAGGGAGAGAAGGGGAGACGGAGGGGCTCCCTCTCCGGCCTCTGCGCCCCTTCAGGCCCGTCTCTCCGAGGGGGGCGGCGGGAGGGAACTCCCTGTCCAAGGGGAAGCGCTGAGAACCAGCAGCGGAGGTTGGCCGGCTCCTAGAGCGGCTGCCGCGGGCAACTTCTCTGCTCTGTCCGGCTCAAAACCTGGGGCGCGGGAGAGCGGAAGGCTGCGCCCTCTTCACCGGGCGGGACCGCGTCTCCTTCCCTGCGGGCGGGCGAGGCAGGGAGAGAAGGGGAGACGGAGGGGCTCCCTCTCCGGCCTCTGCGCCCCTTCAGGCCCGTCTCTCCGAGGGGGGCGGCGGGAGGGAGCTCCCTGTCCAAGGGGAAGCGCTGGGAACCAGCGGTGGAGGTTGGCCGGCTCCTAGAGCGGCTGCCGCGGGCAACTTCTCCGCTCTGCCCGGCTCAAAACCTGGCCACCGCCCCAGCCAGGCCCCCTGCGCCGCCTTGCCGCTCGTGTCCCGGGCCCGCGCCCAGCACCTGGATGCTGCGGAACAGCGCCATCTCCAGCCGCAGCAGCCCCTGTAGCCGCTCCTGCGCCGCCTCCGACAGCGCCGCGTCCCGGGCCAGCAGCGCCTCCCTGCCGCGCCGGGCCTCGCTCAGTGCGAGAGCCAGGGGGCGGGGTTTGCGGGCGGGGGATAATCGCGTGGGAGGGGCGGGGGTGAGTTCAGCTGCGGAAGAGCCACACTCAAGGGGCCAAAGAGCCGCATCTGGCTCGCGAGCCGCCATTTCCGACCCTTGACCCAGAGCATGATACTGATTGGGGATGAGGAGGAGTGATTGGCCAAGATCACCAAGTTGGCTACCATTCCTAAGGGAGAACTAGAATGTGAGTCACCTCACTCATAGGCCAACACCTTAACCAGTACATGACGCTGGCTCTCCCAGGGAATAAAATCCATTAACACATAACATTTACTTCCTATTATAGCAAAAGAACACAACCTACATTTTTATGAAGAGATCCCAGCATTTTACTAAAAGGGAAGGGTGGCTCTTAGCTCACAAAAATGTACACATCTCTGCTGCATACTACTTCATTGTTTTGGGGTCTGTAAAAACAATACAGTGTTGCTTTTATGAGCTCACATCTTTTTCATTAGCCTACTCCCTTTGAAGAGGTTATTAATCCAGAAATGGACATTTTTCAGGTTTATAGAGTTAACACTGCTTTTAAATAAGATTTATTTATTCATTCATTCATTTTATTCAATTTTGATGCCCCTTGATTCCAACCAACTCCCTTTCATCTCCCTTTCCAGGCGATCTCCAGGGCTTTATAACTTTCAAGGGTATATACTGAATAGTGAGTGAAGACAGGGGTTCTGTTGGTCTATCAGACACCTTGCCACCTAGCAGACTGAACTGATATGACTAGTCATGAAGGTGAGGGTGGAGACCCCAAGACTTTTGGTCTTGGGAGACATCAACCATTTAATTCCAAGACTCTCCTGACAAGTGAAATTCAGAATCTTAAGAGCCTTTGTGGACTTCACCAGGATTATTTCAGTATCTACGCATGAAACAGGTAATTTATTTGATCCGTTTTTCATCATGGAGAGCAATAGTTCATATTGTTGTTGTTGTTCAGTCGTTTAGTCGTGTCCGACTCTTCGTGACCTCATGGACCATAGCACGCCAGGCCTTCCTGTCCTCCACTGTCTCTCGGAGTTTACTCAAATTCATGTTCATTACATCGGTGATGCTATCTAACCATCTCATCCTCTGCCGTCCCCTTCTCCTTTTGCCTTCAGTCTTTACCACCATCAGGGTCTTTTCCAGTGAGTCCTCTCTTCGCATTAGGTGGCCAAAGTATTTGAGCTTCAGCTTCAGTATCTGTCCTTCCAATGAGCATATACAGTTCATATACAGGCATACTAAAAATGTTGCCTTTTATCATGGGCTGACAGTATTTGGGAAGTTTAGACTTTTCATGCTCTCCTCTGCAGGCCTGAAAACTAGATTAGGTTGGCCTACCCCAGAGGTGGGTAGATCATATTGGATTTTAGAGAGTCTGAGGAATACTCTCTCAAATCTGGTCTTTTCAGCAGTCTCCCAGGCATTTGATACGGTGCCTCCTAATTGCCCCCGTCCCATGCCAGGCCTAGATTTTTTACAAGCATCACAATAGATGTATTTGACATCAACAAGCGATTTGGCCTTCTATATGTAGGCCCATGTTATAAAATCAGTTGCCATTAGAGTTGAAGCAAGTTCTTTCCTTACTACAACTCAGAAGGGGGAGCAAAATATATTTATTCTCTCAGGTCTTTTAACACTACTATTATAACTTCTGTTTTACATATTACGTTTTAATAGTGTTTAATTAGTATCTTTTTCTGTACCTTGTAACCCACCAAAGCTGTAATGAAGTGGAATAACTGTAAATGTATCTAAATACTGTAAATAAATATGCTATATTTTATAGAAATGAGGCCATCATAAGATGCTAACATTTACAATGCATGTCTGAACTCAGAAGGAAAGAGACAGTAAGCTTACTGTCATGCTTGTTCCTTGAAAATGTGTAAAAGATTTTAGTTTAACATTTAAAGGGATCCTCACAATGTAAATTTTAAAAGGTCAAAAGGAAAACATAATTAAAATATACAAAAGTAAATAAACTTCAGTAATTCTTAGTAGCTGCTACTAAATGGTAAAGCATAGCTTTCCAAACTGTGTGTCGCGACACATTAGTGTGTCGCGACAAAACCTGGAAGTGTTGATGGTGCATCGCCGCTGCCCCTGCAGCGGCGCGCACGGCGGCAGCAGCAGTGGTGGTGTGTGCGGTGGCAGTGACGCGCCATCAGCGCTTCCGGGTTTTAGCACGACACGAGGCTGCCGCGTGCACCGCCGTTGGTGTGTCGCCAACGGCGGGACTTTGGAAAGCACTGTGGTAAAGCTATGGATAAGATGTGCCACTTCAGCAAGCAGATGAGGAGCCTCCATTATTGAATGCATCTCACTGCTCAAAATATTAAATTTTTACCAAGAAAGATTTCTAGTTGCTTCCCCTTTAATGGTATCTTGTGTAATTTCCTGGAAGATCACTGTTTTATTATTAGAAGCAGATAAGGTTAGCTGAAAAATGCTAACTTGTTGCTTGTAGTCACTTTCCATAACATTTGTTGACGAATGAGAGAAAATCCTCAGAACAGAACTTACGTTAATGCAGAAAACCACTATATTCAAGTTTCATATATTGGAAACCGGACCACCTGCTGTACTGATACTTCCAGAGTTAAATATTTATTTATATAATATTATAAATATTTATATTTAGAAATATTATAAATATATAATATTTATATATTCCAGACCCATTTATATATATATATACACACACACACACACACACACACAATATTGTGTGTATGATCTCTGACAACCTCATATAATTCTTTATGAAACGATTTCCTATATTCTCCAATGATTCCCTGCATCATTATGACACTGGTGAGTATCAATCAAAGAGAAGACACTGGTGAGTATCCAAGTCATCAGAGGAGGGAGAGGAGAAATGAACATTCTTGTTTAAAATTTAAGACTCTGGAGGATCCTGTACTATGGCTTTTAAATTTCACATTGCTATCAGTCACTTTGTAATTTGCACGGATTGAACTGCAGAAATAAAAATGTATCATCAGTTCTCCAGCCTATTTTACTATATCTAACCTTACAAATTAGGATTATTTTGGCATTTTTAAAATACAACGTTTTTTCAAGATGCAACAGAACAACTTCTGGAGCTGGGATTTTTTTTTTTACACGAAGCTGGAAAACAATCCAAAATCAGGGAGAGGGAACATAAGCGGCGGAGTAAAGTGGGATCTAAGGCAAAGCTTCAGGCATGACATTCTGCACCGGGAGCCAAATTTCACGCGACAATTGTTTGGCTGCTACTGCGAAGGCTCCTGAACGTTTAAAGCTCTTCCTGTAACCACTACTGTACAACCCAGTCAGCTAGACCAGGGTAACTGCCGGCTGTGCAGGAGGCGGGAGATACACGATCCTAACCTGAGACGCGCCGCTTCCTACTCCCGTCCTCCCTTCCAGGGCCCGGGGCATCCCCTCCCCCTCCCCTCCCGGGCTCGAGGCTCCTGGCGCTGCAGCCGTTCCGCGCTCGCGCCACGCCACTCACCCATCAAAACCCGAAGGTGCTTGAGGCGGGTCAGCGGGTCCTTCCGCGGGTCCAACGCCTTCTGCGCAGACTTCTTGACATCCGCATGACCCCTCCGCGAGAACATCTCGAGGGCGCTTGGGGGGAGCGCAGCCGCCGCGGCCGCTCTCCCGCCTTTGTCCTCGCTCGGCTTCTCCTGCACAGCCCCCCGCTCCGAGCTCCGCTCCCCCAGCCAGTCTTGGGGTCTGAGCCGGACGCGCAGCTACCGAGGGAGAGCAAGGTTGCCGGGGGGGGGGGGGGGGGAGAGGAAAGCAGGAAAAGAGGCGGAGCTAAGCCTCGTGAGGGGAAGTGGGCGGGACCTGCCGCCGTGGATGGGCGGGGCATGAGGTAGCGGTCAGAGCGACCCCGCTCGTTGCCTTTGAAGGAGGCGCTTCGTTCACGGGTCGGAGGCAGTTTGCCTTCTATATTGCAGGAATATGTTTCATTTATTTAATTTATTTATAAATAAGTGGTTCCTCCCCCAGGGTTGGAAGCTCTAGTCACGCGCATTCGCGTCACCTGAACTTGCACATTTCAGAACTACAAAGTCCAGAGGGCTGGATGGGCGGCCATCTTGGCGGGCGCGGGGTTGTCCAGAAGGCGCAGCCTCTTGCAGCAAGTCCAGGGAGCGTCTTGCGCGTTACGTTGCTCCTGCGGGCGCTGGCGAGTTCCCGTTACTGTGACCTTGACATGAACCCCGCAAGCCAAGCCGTGATTAATTGTACTAAATTGCAGGGATTTTCTTAATGGTTAACCAGATATCATTAATTGTAAATTTCGAGTTGTGCGGGGCTTGTTGAAATGGATCTAAAATTGCACTTTGTTTGCTAGCTGTCTCTATTGGGAATAAAGCGCGCAAAACTATTGCACTCAATCAGACCTTCAAATAGATATGGAAGCAGCTGAGCTCCCAATCAGAAA
Source organism: Charina bottae (assembly GCA_023362775.1). Classification (NCBI taxonomy): domain Eukaryota; kingdom Metazoa; phylum Chordata; class Lepidosauria; order Squamata; family Charinaidae; genus Charina; species Charina bottae. The sequence continues at coordinate 19,312,373 of JALMGJ010000016.1, read as the reverse complement.
ATGTTTGCTTTAGAAGAGCCTTACTCCATATATTTTGGAGTACAACTCCCATGATTCTCAGTTGGTATATCTGGAGAAGGTTGTTTTTCATTGCAAAATATGTACTGTACTGGACATTTTGAAGCCTCATGACATAGGACTCTAAGGAAGAAGTTTATTTAATTTATAGAAACAACATAATATAATTCCTTTTTTAATCAAATTCAGTGTTTTTTTAATTGTAGTATGGAGATCAGTAATGGTGAGAAACTGTGTTCCATTACCAATCATCTTAAATAAAATGTTGAGTGGCTCAATTCTCAGCTTAACGAGGAAATGGATCCAGCGCAAATAGTCCAGTGCTCTACCTGACTGACCCCTGAATCCCCTGCAGTATGATTGGCTTCCATGACAGATGCCCAAGGCTGATGTACAAAGGGCTCCCTAAAGGAATCATTGTTTTAAACTACCCAATGTTGATTTTTTTAAAGGCATTTGGGTTTTTTTAGACATTGTATAGACACTCCTTATTTTCAGTTTTTGGTGCCAGCTTGAGGAATAAATGTTGCTACAATCTTGTTTGTACAGCAAAGTCTATTTGCTTCTTCCTCCCCTCCCCCCCAAATAACAAAAAATTTAAAATAACATTATCCTTACTTGAAAGCAATCCTGGAGTGCCTCACAGAGTTTGTTCTATAGTATCGGTATTTCAGGACTATAGTCTAATACAGGGCTTTCCAAAGTTTTCCCGCGGCGACACACCAACCACCGTTGGTGTGTCGCCGCGGGAAAACCCGGAAGTGCCGCCATTGCAGCAGCGCGCAAAAACCCGGAAGCACTGCTGCCGCTTTCGGTTTTTGCACGCCGCCATTGGTGTGTCGCCGCGGGAAAACCCGGAAGCGCTGATGATGATCAGCGTTTCTGGGTTGTGTGGCGACACACCAGACTGTGTGTGGCGACACAGTTTTGTGTCGTGACACACAGTTTGGAAAGCTCGGGTCTAATAGAATATCAAGATTTCTTGTGATCTCTGAAAAATAACACCAATAAAATCTTCCTTTTGTACTTCTTTTATTTGATTTTTTAAAGATTTTTTTTATCCCGCCTTTATTATTTTTATAAATAACTCAAGGCGGGGAACATACCTCATACTCCTTCCTCCTCCTATTTTCTCCACAACCACCACCCTGTGAGGTGAATTGGGCTGAGAGAGAGGGACTGGCCCAAGGTCACCCAGCAGTCTAGTTTCTAGCCTGGTGCCTTAACCACAAACTGGCTCTCCTTTTTCTGCTCATAAAAGCAATTTAATTTCTAAATTTCTAAAGATTAAAACAGGTGTTAACAAAAAGGCTTAATGGACCCACAGTCAATACATAGGAATCATTATGGAAATAAATCCATGGTATTTTTTAAATTGCCATGTGCATATTACCTCATCACAAGACAGCTACAACTGGGATAAAACAGCCAGATTTGACTTCCAGATCGCTTTTACTTGCTGGTTCTCTTCAATTTCTTTCCTTTTCCCCCTCTTTCTTGTCTTTTATGTAATGTTACTCAATTTTAATTTTTCCCATGTCTAAGTGTGGCATAGAGTTAAGGTGTTGGACTAGGAATGGGGAGACCCAGGTTCTATCATTCTGTCTGCCATGGAGGCTTACTGCGTGACATGGGGTCAGTCAGTCTCAGTCCAACCTACCATACAGACTTCTTCTTGTGGGGAAAATTTTGAGGAGTGAACTGCCTTTTGCTCTGGAATGAAAAGTAGGATAGAAATCAAATAAATACATAAACTTGTTTATTTTTATATCTTGCAAAGTTCTAGGCTGTGATCTTTAGCATTCCTACAAATAAATTATCCTGAGTGGGATTTCCTGATAAACATATATACCACACAATTATTAAATTAGTGACTTAAATATTTTCTAAATAATAAATGTTAGCATATGTACTTCATCTGAAAATTAGCTTGTGATTATATACAGATCTACAAGCTTTACATTTTCAAAGAAATGTTCTTATTGTTCAGCATTGTCCAGAATTGCTACTCTTCATATTTTGGTGTGCACATTTTTATACTTGACAAGACATTCTCACCTGAATCAGTTTTCTACTACAGTACAGGCAGAAGAGCTGGAATATATTTTCTGACATTCTGTATAAGGTCATCAACATTTGCTTCAAATAGGAAGCAGTTTGGCACATTTAAAGGAACAGGGGCGCACTCCAATTCGTTCTATTAGAGCACAGCATACCATGTGTGGGCTTTTGGTAAAAATAGTATTGTTTTATGTAAGTTAAAGCACTTCCATACATCATTCTATGTCCAGATCCATCCAAACCTTTTTGAAGCTATCTATGCATTTGCCTTTACTGATGGCAATCACAGAATGCTGAGAACAGGCAGGGAACGTGGTGAATCAGTCTGTGGTCCCTCCAGATGGTTAATAGGAGTGAAAAAAAGAGTATTCAGTAACCCATGCCTTGGGCTATGGTAGCTCCTGCAGTAATAAAAATCCCCTCACCCCACTCATCCAAAAGAGGAAACAAAGACAGTCACCCGATATTTTCAGTACAAACTGTGTGTGTTTGTCTAGCTGTTTTGCTAAAGTCTAAGATGATGGGGAAGTTGCCTGGCAATCATTCTTCCTCCATCCAATTCCCCATGGAAAGTTGTGCTGAGGACACCATACCACACTTGTGCAGGCAGGTGTTTTTTCTGATAGTTGCAATCATGGTTATTGTTACAATGGGCTACAGTGAGATAGTCTTGAATTGGAGTAAGAGAAGAAAGCCTTGCTTGAGCCCAGAGCCTGGAAGTTGGAATGAGGTGAGATGTACAATAGGTGCCTGCTGCTTACATAAGCAGCGAAAATCAGTCAGGCAGCTGTTATAGGGATTATGAAAATGATTAGAAATTAAAACCCACCAACCATGCTGCTGTTTTTCTATAATGATTTCTTTGGACAGTCAAGTCAATTTTCTTCTGTTTTGCAATGCTGAACCTTCACAGAGCCTGCAGCAGTTATTAAAACTCTTGTCTTACCCTACTTCCTGCTGCCTGAAAATTAGTGTGCCCAGGTTTGTGCCATTCTCTTTTAGGCGCACATTGTTCCCCAAACACCTATTCACATGCTCAAACTATTCAGTTTTGTCTCTTTGTATTTTTCTCCCTTTCTGCCTTTCTTTTTCAGCTAAGCAAAGGGCAATATTTTTCAGAGGTGGCAATCTGCAGTGAGATTAGGCAGCCTGCATAAAAAATTCAACAGGAACCATCCTTCTCCAGATCTGATATAAAGCACACCCTCTCCCATGTTGAAATTTATTGACAGAGGCAAACCAGTTACGGAATTCTCTCCCAAGGAACCGATTCTGGCACTGACCTTGGCTTTTAGCTGCCAAGTATAAACTACTCCTTTCAGTTAGATATTTTGATCTCACTGGTTTTCAGCTATGTTTTTACCTGCTACTTTTTGTGTACTTTTTAACTGCTTCGATTTAAAAAAAACACATATGTCTTATTTAAAGTATTTGTTTACATAAAATGCTATCACCCTAAGAATATATTTAGGCAGTGAGTAATATAAACACTAGTTTAAAACCTGTGTTACTCACTAGTTTCCTCACCCCACATATCCCTATCTGTCTGGTGGTTCTGCATGATCTGGCCTGAGGAAAAGGCAACAATACTGTTTGTTGAATTGTATGTGTCTTAATCTACTGCCAAATAATCTGTGGATTGATTATATCCAACAAAACTAGGGTAATATATTCACGGCATCTGATCTCTTGCTCACCTATCCTGTACTAGAGATACGCAAAACGTTTCATGAACTGTTCTATGGTAATGACGACGACTGTTGAGTATCCATAATTATCTTGGGCCTTAACCCTCATGAAATCCTCATGGGGGATCCAATGTACACTCCCTTAGAGCATTGGTTATTGTCCTGGATCCAGTTTTAGAAGATGAGACAGCTTTTGCCTACTTGTGGGCTTTGATTTCTATTTTACAGGCCCCAAACTGCCACATGGCTGACATACATGCAGAGATGGACAGAAAGGGGGGAGAGGGGGGAAGGAACTGCTACAGGAGATGTTTGGATCACAGGTGTTGGATGGTCATTTTGAGCATAAATTAAGGTAATATTTACATTTTTTAGCCTTGTGGACTTGTATTGTGGATTTGTTATTATAGCTATATGCTTAGTAGCTTATGCCTGATTTGCTTTTGGATCCACTTGCTGTGGTGCCTGCTGAATCCTTTGTAATACCTGCTCTCAATATTGTTAGACTTCTCTTCTCAAGACCCCAGCCCCTTCCCCAGTAGGTCTGTCGATTATCAGGCTGGCTCACCTCCTTATCCTCTTGAGGGGGAGAGAAGACAAATAGGAAAATGTGGGGATATGTACAGTCTGTATGAATCTAACCAGTATTTCACTTGTGTTTTACTAAGGTAGGTTTTTCCTTTTCATCCTAAGTTTCTATAAGGATTAACTGGGCTTTGGGCCAGCAAACTGATTACAATAGTCTCTCAGTAGAGTGATGCATGTTATATTTCCAATATATTCCTGAGGGGAGAATTGCTGAGGAGATAGATAACAAAGCCTAGGCATGGTATTTCCTGGGAGAAGTGTGAAGAAGGTCATCTCCTCACTGTAGTAAAGGATAGTTGACTCTAGTTGACTTTTACAGTACTATTGTGTGGTTGATATGTAGATTGTGGGCGGCAGGAATCTTCTGTGCAGACGTAAAGGATAATGGTGCCAACTTGCCAAAGATGAGGGCCATCTACCCATGTTATCTAAGGCAATTGTTACCCTTGCATCTGCGGATCATAAATTAATTATTTGTGACATCTTTGTGACACCTTTAACATTCTCCTCTTTCCTATATAATCTTTATGTCTTTGAATGCTTGGATTTTTTGGCTGGGAGCCCAGTGATCACTGTATTTTTTTGCATGCCACTAAAGTCACTTTGTTGTGAAATCTTCAAATGCTTATACTGTACTCTGTGAACCCTTTAAGATGGTGCTTTACTCTATTGACATACCTTTGTAGGCTTACCTGGCTTCCAATCCCACTAGACTTTTTAAAATTAAGTAACATAATTAAATGCATGGCAAACTAGAATATTGCAAAGCAATAACATTATTTTTACTTCCCAAATATAAGCCCTATAGTAGGACTCCCAGATCTGATCTGCAAAAATCTGGATGTCCCTTAAACAGTAGTACTACTACTGTACCTGTAATTCTTTGCTCCACCTAGTGGTCATTCTAATATTTGCAGCCTGCTTCTTGGGGTACACAGAAGGAGCCTCCCCGAAGATTGTCGAAACAATACAATCGGGCGTACCCTGGAAACGGTGAACTGCACTGGCTAATCCAGAGCTTTCCAAACTTTTCATGTTGGTGACACACTTTTTAGACTTGCATCATTTTGCGACCCACTCTTACAGCAGGGCACAAGGCAGGCACTAGGGCCTGCGCGGAATCACAGCAGGTTTGGAGGCAGCAAGGCACAAGGCAGGCACTAGGACCTGTGCGGAATCCTGGCAGGGCAGGTTTGGAGGCAGCAGGGCACAAGGCAGGCACTAGGACCTGCATGGAATCCTGGCAGGGCTCAGAGGTGGCAGCAGCCGTGACACACCCAGACACTGCGGCCGACACACTAATGTGTCCCGACACACAGTTTGGAAAGCTCTGAGCTAATCCTTCTAACACCAGATCAAACTACAGCTCTGGACACGAAATCATCATCAGCCTGCTTCTTGTTAGCCTTACCCAATACAGTAGGCCAGCCTTTCTCAATTATGTGATCTCCCAGGGAACCCCTAGTGACCTCTCACAGAACCCTAGGGTTCCATGGAAGCCTGGTTGAGAAACCCTGCAGTAGGCACTCTTAAGAAAATAAAATTTGTGTGTGATTGCAGCCCAGCATTTTGTTTAAAATGTGCCTGCATACCAAGAAAAAAACAAACTAATGCAGACTGAAAAGGAGTGTAAAAGAGATGTCAGAGAACAAACTTACCAGTTGCCTTTAATAAATGGGTATTGCAACTCATTGTGCCCACTAGATCAATCATTTTGTGCAAAGAGAGGTTCCACCCTCCATGGCAGGGTTTCTCAACCAGGGTTCCGTGGAACCCTAGGGTTCTGCGAGAGGTCACTATGAGTTCCCTGGGAGATCACGATTTATTTTAAAAATTACTTCAAATTTGGGCAACTTCACATTAAAGAGGTACGTTTCATCCTTTATTTTTAGTTTAAGAAAAATGTTAATGCATATATACAGGCCTACACATGAAACAAATATAAACATTTTGTAACTTCTGGCCTATATTTGAGCCTGAATGTGCAGGGGTTCCTGAAAAAAAAGGAGTCCTGAAAAATATTGCAAGGGTTCCTCCAGGGTCAAAAGGTTGAGAAAGGCTGCTCTATGGTGACCATTAAAGAATATTTAACATATGTAGTTAATGTGGTATTTATATGTTATGTTTGTTTGTTCAATTTAGGTGCCACCTGACACCAAACTGACTCTAGGCAGCTCACATAAAGACAATATAAAAATAACGATCTACATTAAACAGTAACAGATGGCAAATCATATACCCAGGAGGGGCTCTACCCACCCTAGCCCAAAGCCTGGGATAATTTTCAGAGACTACCCACATAAGAGGGCTATCTATCAAAAGAATCCAAAGAATTTTAAAGCTGTTCTTAAGACCTTAACATACATTATTTGATTCAGAAAGCTTTAGAACCGAGTCCTGGGTATCATGGTTTTCCAGGAGATTTTAATGATAATTGTATTTATTGTCTATGAATTACAAATAGTGACTTATCCTAAATTTCATACCCTGAAAAGATGTTTGGAAGGTTTTGCAAAATCCCCCCCCCCCCCAGTTCACCAGGAAGTCAAATGTAAGGTGTCAGTCTGTCAAAGAAAATGGGAAGGCGGTGTTGTCTAAAACAAGAGTTAGGAAAAGTTCACCTGTTCTTGTAAAACTGGAAATTCCAGATGAACAAAATAAATATTGTTCCTGATGCTCAGTTATATTGCTTCATGTAAATATACTTTATGATCAACTTTTCAATTGGTATTCTCAAAAAAGAATTTAACCGTTTTTTTAAAAAGCATAAATCATAACATAGAAAGCAGTAAAGAAATATTGAGGATTGGGAGATAATACAAAACTGAAGAGCTGCCATTTCGAAACAATCGCTCATAATACAGTAAAAGCCTTTCTAAAAAAGAGAACAGGCAAAGCAGGAAACTGATGGCAGAATGGCTCCCAAATCTGCCATCCTAAATCTGTACATTGGCACCTTCTCTAAATGTTAGGTGCCTGAAACATATGGGAACATTCACTTTTGCTCATAATCACTAATTTGTTCTCTTTTTTTGCTGTTATTTCAGGAGTCTATACTTTTAGTGTTTTCATTTTACTTAATATACAGTATTTAATGTTTATTTATTTATAATATGCACATATCCTTTAGAGATAGAGGCCTGGTTCAGGTATTCAATGAGAGAGAGAGAGAGATAAAGTGTGCTTAAAGCTTCCCATCTGCTTTTTTACTTGCTACATGTGGAAGCAGGTTCCCTAGTGTTGGTGTCTAGTGGTGACAGATACACTAGAAAAATAGGGGAGAGGGAGGAACATAGAACAGCTTGTGGAAAATGTGGTATGCAGTGCAAATTGGCCATTGCAGAGAAATGAATCTGACCAATGGCTGGCCACCCTTCCTTTCAGATTGCAATCTAAAAAAAGTTGATAAAGATGAGGACCCCAATCAGCTTAAAAGTCTTGCTTTTCAGTATCAGATCAGTTGTTGGTAAAAGGTCTATTGTCTAGGATGTCCTAGATCAGGGGTGGGCAACGTCAGGCCCACGGGCCATATTAGTCCTGCGGGGCTCCCGCCTAAGGCCCGCGGGGCTCCTGCCCGCAAACCCCACCCCTTCCACATGATTGGCTCCCGCCTGCAAACCCCGCCCCCCAGTGCTTGTGATTGGCTCCTGCCCGCAAACTCTGGCCCCTGGTATGCCGAAATCCCAGAAAACCCGCCCCCACCCCCCCAGTCCCCAGTTATAAATATCCGAATGGCCCTTGGCAGAAAAAAGGTTCCCCACCGCTGTCCTAGATGAAAGTTCTGTTCTGGCATGTTTCACAGCACCCTGGGAGAAAGAAGAGGAGGAAATTCATTGTTCAGCTTTGTCTACCAGGCTACTCCATGGAGCAGCACGCTAGAATAAAGAGGAAGGTGGAGTGGTTATGGTTTACAGGAATTCTATCTCCCAAATGCTCCAACCAGCAGTCTGCCAATCTGGAGTGCAAGCTGCTGCCTTTTGGTGGCCAGGATAGAGTACAGGTAATTAGTGTACAATCCACCCTACTGCCTAACAGTCTCTTTCTGGACTAGCTGAGATGATCTTTGATATGGTGCTGAATTACCCTTGGCTTTTTGTCCTGGAGCAGGCGTGTCCAACCCACGGCCCACGGGCCGCATGCGGCCCTGAACAGCTAGTAATGCGGCCCAAAAAAATCATAAAATTTTAACATTATTTTGTGATTTTTTTCGTGACTCAATCGTGCGGTGCTCGAGTGCAGATTGTGTAGGTAGAAACAACGGAATGCTGTGTAGGGGAGGGGGAAGTGCAGTCCTAACGCCACCGCTGCCCACTACACACATCAGCTTGTGGCGACTTGGCATTATATATAATATTTCAACCTACCTACACGTGTTCTGTGACGACAGGTTTTTATTGTTATTATTAAGTAGACATGTAAGTTTTCTTATTTGATTATTAAACTTTGCTTTGTTTATTTATTTATTTATTATTTATTTATTTATTTATTTATTCAACTTATAGCACCGCCCATTATTTGCCTACCTAACAATTTACGATGGGCTTGTGTTATTAAAAAAAAATTTATTCCTAAATAAATTTATTCCAGCATGGCTTCAATGTCGTTTCAACAGAAAACAGAACCCAAAAAAGAAAAGAAAAAAAGAAAAATTGCGGATGAAGGAAGAGTATTCAACGAAAAATGGACAGACGAGTACATTTTTGTCGAGACAAATACTAAGGCACTATGCTTAATTTGTAGGGAAAATGTGTCAGTTTTCGAAGACTACAATTTGAAAAGGCATTATACGGAAAAACATGCTGCCAAATTTGAAGCGTATCAAGGAATTTGTCGTAAAGACAAATTAGCGGAACTGGAAAAAAGTCTGTGTCAACAATTTTTTTTTAAAAAAAGTCACAACTCAAAGGGACTCTATTATAAAAGCTAGTTATTTGGTAGCAAATCTGATTGCAAAAAAATCAAAACCATTATATGGTTGATGGTGAGTTTATTAAGCAATGTACGGAAAGTGTGGCAGATATAATTTGTCCTGATAAAAAAAGCGATTTTTCTAAAATCAGTTTGTCTCATCAGACTATAGCCAGGCGAATTGAAGAAATAGGAAAATCTATTGAAAGACGTTTGAAGAGTAAAGCTGCTAAATTCAAATTTTATGCTTTGGCGATGGATGAAAGTACTGATGCTACAGATACGGCTCAACGTGCCATTTTTATTAGAGGTATTGATAACGAATATAATGTCACTGAAGAAATGGCTTCTTTGGTGCCACAACTATATCTCTTGATTTGTATGAAGCAGTAAAAATGACATTAAAGCGATTTTCTTTAACCGTTGTCAACATATCTGGTATATCTACTGATGGCGCCCCGGTCATGGTTGGTAAAAGTGAGGGACTCACAAAATTTATAGAAGACGATGCAGGTGCCGCTGGCAACTCATGTTTGATGAAGTATCACTGCATTCTACATCAAGAAAATGTATGCGCGAAAGCTTTAAAATGGATAATGTCATGCAAATTGTCATCAAAGCAGTGAATTTCATGAGGGCCAAGGGATTGAATCTTCGCCAATTCCAGGAGTTCCTTAAAAGTATGGATGCCAATTATGGGGACATCATTTACTTTTCTGAAGTAAGGTGGCTAAGTCGGGGTAAAATGCTGAAAAGATTTTATGATTTGTGAAATGAAATCAAGTTGTTTATGGAATCAAAAAGAAAACTTGTGCCAGAACTTGAAGATGAAAAATGGCTCACAGATTTAGCATTTTTGGTGGATTTGACCACTCATTTAAATGAGTTAATCATGCGTCTTCAAGGTGAAAACCAACTTATCACTGCAATGTTTCAAACCATAACAGCGTTTGAAATGAAACTTAAAGTATGGCAAGCTCAAGTTATGGAAAATAATTTTATACATTTTAATACGTTGGTGAAACACAGTCCTGTGAACAGCGAGAAATATGCAGCCTTGCTTTTCGGTTTGATACATGAATTTGAGAACAGGTTTCAAGATTTCCGGAAAAATCATCAATATTTTGGTATATTTTCGACTCCATTTTCAGTCGACATAACTACATTACCTCCAAATTTTCAAATGGAATGCATAGAGTTGCAATCAGACATTCAACTCAAAGAAAAATTTGATCATGTCTCTCTACTGGACTTTTATAAGACCTATCTTCCCAGAGAAAAATATCCCTCGCTTCACAATCACGCCTTATTCATGACATTGCTTTTTGGCAGCACATACAGTACATTTGTGAGCAACTATTTTCAAAGATGAAGCACATGAAGAGTAAAATTAGAATTAAAATTTCTGACGAGCACCTTGAGAACTCACTGAGAATTGCAACCACTTTCATCGAACCAGACATTGATGCATTAGTTTCACAAAAACAAGGTCAAATATCCCACTAGTTTATGTTGCCCTCTTCTGTTTAATTTTATAATAAAAATATTAAAAAATAAATGAAGTTTTATTACTTATATACATTAACTATATTATATATTTTATGTGTGGCCCAAGACAACAACTCTTCACTCAATGTGGCCCAGGGAAGCCAAAAGGTTGGACACCCATGTCCTAGAGCAGGGTTCCTCAACCTCAAGCCATTTTAAGATGTGGACTTCAACTCCCAGAATACTCTGGCCAGCATTGCTGGCTGGAGTATTCTGGGAGTTGAAGTCCACACATCTTAAAATGGCTGAGGTTGAGGAACCCTGTCCTAGAGGATTTCAGTGTCCATGCTGGAGTTGTTCAGAGCAGCTACTTAGGATTCCACATCTTTCATGATGAATGTGGGCCTGACCCAACTAGTATCTAGCCGCCTGCGTGCAACAGCACACACTAAATTTTGTTTTCTGCTGTAGCTGGTAATCTAAAGGCTGAGAAGCCCATATTTGGATCTGTCATCATAGACAGTTCACTCTCTAATGAGGGTTAGAATGACAGCTGGGATAAACCCTGCAAAAGTGGAGAACTGCTTAGAATGGTCTGACCCAGATGCCTGATGGATCCAGTTTCCCAAATGCATTCCACGGTATACTGTGGAATATAGTGTCTGCCTGGATTATTGAAGCTGTTGCTCCTCAGCTTGTTCTTCTGACTTGCAGAGCCTTTGTTTAAATGGGAGCTGAGAATTGCCAAGTGGATTGGACATCAACTGAAGTACAAGTGAAGGAACTCTAGGGATGGATCAGATCAAGGAAAGAGTGAGGCCCATCTGATGGTCCACTTCAACTGCTATTCTACTGCAGTGGAATCATAGGAATCATAGAATGCTTATTTCTCCACCACCATTGATTCTACATAGAACAAGTTGGTGTTGCTTTTCTATATTGTGCAGCATTTTTCCAAGGTTGAAAGATGTGAAAGGAGGGAGTTGGAACAGCCAATGACCCACTGTGATGAGGAAATGTCAACATTTGATGATGAGCAGACTTCGTATACAATTTTCTAGCCACCTCTTAATTGCTATGCTATCCAGCTTCACTCAAGTAGTATTTGTTGTTTATTCGTTCAGTCGTTTCCGACTCTTCGTGACTTCATGGACCAGTCCACGCCAGAGCTTTCTGTCGGCCGTCACCATCCCCAGCTCCCCAATGGTTGAGTCCGTCACCTCCAGAATACCATCCATCCATCTTGCCCTTGGTCGGCCCCTCTTCCTTTTGCCTTCCACTTTCCCTAGCATCAGCTTCTTCTCCAGGGTATCCTGTCTTCTCATTATGTGGCCAAAGTACTTCAGTTTTGCCTTTAATATCATTCCCTCAAGTGAGCAGTCTGGCTTGATTTCCTGGAGTATGGACTGGTTTGATCTTCTTGCAGTCCAAGGCACTCTCAGAATTTTCCTCCAACACCACAGTTCAAAAGCATCGATCTTCCTTCGCTCAGCCTTCCTTATGGTCCAGCTCTCGCAGCCATAGGTTACTACAGGGAATACCATTGCTTTAACTATGCGGACCTTTGTTGTCAGTGTGATGTCTCTGCTCTTAACTATTTTATCAAGATTTGCCATTGCTCTCCTCCCAAGAAGTAGACGTCTTCTGATTTCCTGGCTGCAGTCAGCGTCTGCAGTAATCTTTGCGCCTAGAAATACAAAGTCTGTCACTGCCTCCACTTTTTCTCCCTCTATTTGCCAGTCATCAATCAAGCTCGTTGCCATAATCTTGGTTTTTTTGAGGTTTAACTGCAACCCAGCTTTTGCACTTTCTTCTTTCACCTTCGTCATAAGGCTCCTCAACTCCTCCTCGCTTTCAGCCATCAAAGTGGTATCATCTGCATATCTGAGATTGTTAATGTTTCTTCCAGCGATTTTAACTCCAGCCTTGGATTCCTCAAGCCCAGCATGTCGCATGATGTGTTCTGCGTACAGGTTGAATAGGTAGGGTGAGAGTATACAACCCTGCCGTACTCCTTTCCCAATCTTAAACCAGTCCGTTGTTCCGTGCTCTGTTCTTACCGTTGCTACTTGGTCGTTATACAGATTCCTCAGGAGGCAGACAAGATGACTTGGTATCCCCATACCACCAAGAACTTGCCACAATTTGTTATGATCCACACAGTCAAAGGCTTTAGAATAGTCAATAAAACAGAAATAGATGTTTTTCTGAAATTCCCTGGCTTTCTCCATTATCCAGCGGATATTGGCAATTTGATCTCTAGTTCCTCTGCCTTTTCTAAACCCAGCTTGTACATCTGGCAATTCTCGCTCCATGAATTGCTGGAGTCTACCTTGCAAGATCTTGAGCATTACCTTACTGGCATGTGAAATAAGTGCCACTGTTCGATAGTTTGAACATTCTTTAGTGCTTCCCTTTTTTGGTATGGGGATATAAGTTGATTTTTTCCAATCTGATGGCCATTCTTGTGTTTTCCAAATTTGCTGGCATATGGCATGCATCACCTTGACAGCATCATCTTGCAAGATTTTAAACAGTTCAGCTGGGATACCGTCGTCTCCTGCTGCCTTGTTATTAGCAATGCTTCTTAAGGCCCATTCAACCTCACTCTTCAGGATGTCTGGCTCTATCTCACTGACCACACCGTCAAAGCTATCTCCAATATTATTATCCTTCCTATACAGATCTTCCGTATATTCTTGCCACCTTTTCTTGATCTCTTCTGCTTCTGTTAGGTCCTTACCATCTTTGTTTTTGATCATACCCATTTTTGCCTGGAATTTACCTCCGATGTTTCTAATTTTCTGGAAGAGGTCTCTTGTCCTTCCTATTCTATTGTCTTCTTCCACTTCCGCACATTGCTTGTTTAAAAATAATTCCTTATCTCTTCTGGCTAACCTCTGGAATTTTGCATTTAATTGGGCATATCTCCCCCTATCACTGTTGCCTTTTGCTTTCCTTCTTTCTTGGGCTACTTCCAGTGTTTCAGCAGACAGCCATCTTGCCTTCTTGGTTTTCTTTTTCTTTGGGACATTTTTTGTTGCCGCCTCCTGAACAATGTTGCGAACTTCTGTCCATAGTTCTTCTGGGACCCTATCTACTAAATCTAGTCCCTTAAATCTATTCTTCACCTCCACTGCATATTCCTTAGGAATATTAGTGAGCTCATATCTAACTGATCTGTGGGTCTCCCCTATTCTCTTTAGTCTGATTCTAAATTTTGCAATAAGAAGTTCGTGATCTGAACTACAGTCAGCTCCAGGTCTTGTTTTTACCGACTGTATAGATGTCCGCCACCTTTGGCTGCAAAGGATGTAGTCAATCTGATTTCGGTGTCGACCATCTGGTGAAGTCCATGTATAAAGTCGTCTTTTAGGTTGCTGGAAGAGAGTGTTTGTTATGCACAGTGAGTTGTCTTGGCAAAATTCTATCAGCCTATGTCCTGCTTAATTTTGTTCTCCCAGACCATGCTTGCCTGTAATTCCAGGTGTCGTCTGACTACCCACCTTAGCATTCCAGTCTCCTGTAATGAAAATAACATCTCTTTTTGGTGTATTATCTAGTAGGTGCTGCAGATCCTCATAGAACTGATCTACTTCTGCTTCTTCAGCATCTGTGGTTGGGGCGTATATTTGGATCACTGTGATGTTAAATGGCTTACCCTGAATTCGAATTGAGATCATTCTATCATTTTTTGGATTGTATCCAAGCACTGCTTTAGCCACTTTATTATTAATTATGAAGGCTACTCCATTTCTTCTGTGGTCCTCTTGTCCACAGTAGTAGATCTGGTGGTCATCTGATGTGAAGTGGCCCATCCCAGTCCATTTCAGTTCACTGACACCTAAAATGTCTATATTTAATCTTGCCCTCTCACCAATAACCACATCCAATTTGCCCTGGCTCATAGATCTTACATTCCAGGTTCCTATGGTGTGTTGATCTTTAGAACATCGGATTCGTCGTTCACCACCAGCACCGTCGGCCGCTAGCCGTCCTTTCGGCTTTGAGCTAGCTGCGTCATCACATCTGGGGCTATTTGAACGTATCCTCTGTTCCTCCCCAGTAGCATTTTGACCATCTTCCGACCTGGGAGTCCCATCTTCCGATGGTATACCGACATATCTTTGGTTGTACTGATCCATTTAGTTTTCATGGCAAGAATACTGGGGTGGGTTGCCATTACCTTCCCCAGGGATCGTATTTAGTCTGACCTCTCTGCCACGACCTTCCCGTCTTGGGTGTCCCTTCACGGTTTAGCTCATGGTGTCATTGAGGTGCTCAAGCTCCAGCACCACAACAAGGTAACGATCTCCTTTGCTGGAGTCAAGTAGTATTACTAGCTGAAATGTTTTGCTAAAATCAAGATAAAGTAAGTCGTCTAAGGAAGTTACTCAAATAAAAATAATAAAATTAGTCTAGCAAAACTTATTCTTGACAAATCCATGCTGATTTCTTATATTTACTGCATTGTTTTCAAAGTGCTCACAGATGATTCTTTTATCACCTGCTATAGAATCTTTCCAGATATCAAGAGATTGTGGACTTTTGTTCCTCAGATCCCACTTTTTCCCCTTTTTGAAAATGGACAATATTTGTGTTCCTCCAGTCATCTGGCCCATCATCAATTTCCCAGATTTTCATAAACTTCATATATAAAGTTCGTCCAGATAATTTGCTATTTTTTCAATATCATTGGATTCAATTAATTTGGCCCTGGAGATTTGAACACATTCAAAGTAAATAGGTATTCTCGACTAATGTTTTCATCTGCCTCTAGCTTCAATTCTGCCTGCTCTTCATAGTTGCCTGGTGGAATACATACTTCTTGGTAGAGAATGAAGCAAATAGGAGTTGAATATCTTTGTATTTCTTTATCACCTGTTAGTCATTAATAGCCTCAATGACTAGAAAGCATATTACTTCCCCCCCCTTTTCCTTTTATTTTTAACATCTTTAAAGACATTTTTGTTGTTCTTAGTAAGTGTTGCCAACCTCAACTCATTCTTAGTTTCCAGCTATCTTATATACCAGGGGTACCCAACCTTTTTGGCACGAGGGACCGGTTTTGTGGAAGACAATTTTACCACGGACCGGGGGGGCGGGGTTTGCAGGTGGGAGCCAATCGCATGGACCGGGGGTGGGGTTTGCAGGCGGGAGCCAATCACGTGGACCGGGGGATGGGGTATGGAGACCGGCATGGCGGCCCGGTTTCTAACAGGCCACGGACTGGTACCGGTCCGCGGCCCGGGGGTTGGGGACCCCTGTTATATACGCTCTCGGTAACCTGGCCCTTTTTACATCATCTGTGAATATTCTTTTTTGTTTTGTTTTCAGATCTTCACTGAGCTTTCTGTGTATACACAGTTGATACACAGGCTTCCTCTGTGTAGGTCGCCATTCTTTTCTCATTGGAATTGTTTGCATCTGTGGTTGGTTCTGTTTTATTTTTGGTGCCTTCAAATCAATCTTGACTTCTGGCAACTGGCTGGACAGGTTTGTGCACTTTTCTTGGCAGCATTTTTGAAATGGCTTGCCTTTGCCTTCCTAGGGCTGACAGAGAGTGACTGGCACAAAATCACCCAGTTGGCTTCATGCCTAAGGTGGGACTAGAACTCACGGTCTCCCAGTTTCTAACCTGATGCCTTAACCACTACACCAAACTGGCTATCTAGGTTTTTAGTATTTCCTTTTTAAGGAATCCCCACTCATCTTGAGCTCTCCCCCCCCCCCACACACCCCATTAACTTCTCCTTCAAAGAATCCTACTTACAATTATTAAGAACTTACTCAAATCCACTTTTTGAATACCAAGATAATGACAACAATTCATTTTAGTTTCCCTTCAAATCAGGAACTCCAACATAACATAGTTACTTTCCCTTAATGTTCCTGCAACTTCCACTTCCCTGACTAAGTCTTCCCTATTGAGAATATCAGCTGATTCTCTTGTACCTTCTGCCATCTTCTGAAGGCAAAAATTATGAGCAGGACAAGTTAGGAATTTTCTGAAAGGTCCATCTTGGCAGAATTTGTCTCCCAACAAATACTGGGACTCGTACAGCCCCCAATTGGTAGTATTTTATTTATTTATTTATTTATTTATTTATTTATTATTTCAATTTATTCCCCGCCCATCTCCCTTGCAAGGGACTCTGGGCGGGTTACAACAATTGAAAGTTTAAAAACTATAAAAATATCCTCTAAAAATACAATAATAAATAATACTATACAGTAATAAATTATCTAAATCCAAGATGGATTAGAGACCGTGGTGTAGATTGTATTCCTACGGGGCCAGCCAACCCCAGGAGGCACTGCCACCTCTGTCATCCCAGGCTCGATGGCAGAGTCAGGTCTTGAGGGCCTTCCGGAAGGCCAGGAGTGAGGGGGCGAGTCTCACCTCCGGGGGCAAGATGTTCCATAAGGCGGGCGCTATCGCAGAGAAGGCACGTCTCCTGGACCCCGCCAGATGGAATTCTCTTGTTGAGGGGGTCCGAAGCATGCCCTCCCTGCATGCACGGGTGGGGCGGGCCGACGTTATCGGGACGAGACGGTCCCTCAGGAACCCTGGCCCTATGCCATATAGGGCTTTAAAGGTAATCACCAACACCTTGAATTGGACCCGGAAGCAAACTGGTAGCCAATGCAGCTCGCGTAGCAGAGGTGTTACATGTGCCGATCTCATGGCACCCATAACTGCTCGCGCCGCAGCATTCTGAACCAGCTGAAGCTTCCGGATACTCTTCAGGGGTAGCCCCATGTAGAGCGCATTACAGTAATCTATACGGGAGATGACAAGGGCGTGAGTGACTGTTCGGAGGGCCTCCCGATCCAGGAAAGGGCGTAACTGGCGCACAACACGAAGTTGTGCAAAGGCCCTCCTGGCCGTGACTGCCACCTGCTCTTCGAGCAAGAGTCGCGAGTCCAGGAGGACCCCCAGGTTCCGCACTGGATCCGAGCGAGGTAGTGCCACCTCACCCAGAACCAAAGATGACAACTTCCCGGATCTAGGGGGGCCATCAATCCACAGCCACTCCGTCTTACCAGGGTTCAGCTGAAGCCTGTTGTTCCCCATCCAGGCCCCCACAGCCTCCAGACACTGAGATAAGGCATCGACCGCATCACTTACTTCACCTGGGATGGAGATGTACACCTGGGTATCATCAGCATATTGGTGATACCTCATCCCATGGTGACGGATGATCTCGCCCAGCGGTTTCATGTAGATGTTGAACAGGAGAGGAGAGAGAACCGACCCCTGCGGCACCCCACAAGTCAGGGGGCGGGGGTCAGCCCTCTCCTCCCCTATCAACACTGACTGGGAACGGCCCCGGAGGAAGGAGGTGAACCAGCGCAAAACTACGCCGCCCACCCCCAACTCCCTGAGCCGTCCCAATAGTATACCGTGGTCGACGGTATCGAAAGCCGCAGAGAGATCTAAGAGAGCTAGGATGGACGCACTCCCTCCATCCCGCTCTCGCCAAAGATCATCCATAAGCGCGACCAATGCGGTCTCCGTCCCATATCCCGGCCTGAAACCTGACTGGAAGGGGTCTAGATAATCCGTTTCCTCCAGAATCCTCTGGAGTTGCCAAGCCACCACCTTCTCAACCACCTTTCCCAAAAAGGGAAGGTGGGAGACTGGGCGAAAATTGCCCAGGATAGTAGGGTCCAGGGACGGCTTCTTGAGGAGGGGGTGCACCAGCGCCTCCTTAAAGACCTCTGGGAACACCCCCTCACTCAAGGACAGATTAATCATCGCCTGGACCCATCCACATGTCACCTCACTGGCCGATTTCACCAGCCAGGAGGGACAAGGGTCAAGCTGGCATGTGGTGGCGTTCACAGTCCGGAGGATCCTGTCCACTTCCTCAGGCGCAACAGGATCAAACTGTTCCCAGATAACATGGTAAGTACGAGCCCCTGGCATCTCCACAGATCCTGTCTCATGCTTGGAGTCCAACTTGGAATGAATCTGGGCGATTTTATCCTGCAGATGCTCAGCAAACTCTTCCGATCGGCCCTGTAAGTGGGTCTCCCCCTGCTCCCGACCCAACAGTGATCTTGTAATTTTAAAAAGGGCCGTCGGGCGGCATTCTGCGGATGCAATAAGAACGGAGAAATATTCACGTTTCGCCGCTCTTACCGCCACAAGGTAGGCCTTAACTGCGGCTCTAGATTGTGTTCGGTCAGATTCATTCTTCGTCTTTCTCCAGCGGCGCTCTAGACGTCTCTTAACCCTCTTCAAGGCCCTTAACTCTTCGGTAAACCACGGAGAGCGGCGGGCCAAGTAGGGCCGGAGAGGTCGCATAGGCGCGATCTTGTCCAGGGCTCCAGCCGTGGCCCTGTTCCAGGCCGCGGCCAGGAGCTCCACTGGACCGTGAAGCAAGTCCTCGGGAACAACTCCCAGCTCCTTCTGAAACCTCACTGGGTCCATCAGTCACCGGGAGCGGACCAATCAAATAGGTCCCGCCTCCCTGCGGAGTGGGGCAGCACAAGAGAGTCTAAGGGTCACCAGGGCGTGGTCTGACCATGACAATGGGGAAAGATGTAGCTCTCCCCTCAGATCACATTGCCACTGCTCAGACAAGAAAACTAAGTCCGGGGTGAGACCACTGTCCCGAGTCGGGTCACGAATAATCTGAGACAGGCCCATAGCTGCCATGGTAGCCATGAACTCCCGAGCCGCCTCCGAGTCCCGTCCCAGAGATGGCAGATTAAAGTCCCCCAGAACCATAAGTCTGGGGAACTCCACTGCCAGCCCCGAGACAGCCTCGAGCACCTCAGGCAGGGAGGTTGCTACGCAGCAGGGAGGCTGGTACAGCAGCAACACTCCCAACTGTTCTCGTGAACCCAACTTGAAAAACAGGGTCTCACACCCGGCCACTTGTGGAGCAGCGCCCCTGAAGGCCACAAGAGACTCTCGAATGACCACTGCCACCGCACCTCCCCTGCCCCGGTGTCTCGGCTGATGCCAGACCTGAAACCCGGCTGGACACATTTCCGAGAGGGCCACTCCCCCCTCTGGTACCAGCCAGGTCTCGGTAATACATACCAGGTCGGCCCCCTCATCCGTGATCAAGTCACTTATAAGGGGGGCTTTGTTGTTCACCGACCTGGCATTCAATAGCAGCAGCTGGAGACCGGAGCCCCCGAGGATCTGCCTACCAGGGCCTGGGTATGAACACGGGGGGCCGGAACGCACCACCGGTAACAATTTTAATGATCCTTGAAAGTATAATAATAAAGTTTTTTCCTTTGTTGTTATATACAGTATATCCTACCTCCACTTGTGCAGTCAAGAGGGTCTCAACAGATAGAACCAGTGGGCAAAGCCAGTAAAATATATAATGGCTTCTCCTTTCATTTTGAAATATCTGAATGACACTTAATTCATTTCAATCATTTGTCATCTAACAAAACTGAGGAATCACAGCTTACTAAGAATGGTTCCTAATGGCTGGTTCCTATCACATTAGGTTTTGCAATAAGTGTATATGCGTGTATACAGGGGCGTGGTGGCTCAGTGGGTAAGACGCCAGGCTTGTCGATCAGAAGATCGCAAGTTCGGAGGTTTGAATCCCTAGCCCCACATAACGGAGTGAGCTCCCGCACTAGCTCCAGCTCTTGCCAACCTAGCAATTCGAAAGCATGCAAATGCAAGTAGATTAATAGGTACCACTTCGGTGGGTAGGTAACAGTGTTCCGCGCGCGTCATGCGGCCACATGACTGTGGAAGCGTCTTCGGACAATGCTGGCTCTTTGGCTAACAAACGGAGATGAGCACCGGCCCCTAGAGTCGGACACGACTGCACAACTCTGGGGGGGGGGGGACCTTTACCTTTTTATACATGCATGGCTTCCACCATTCATTCATTCATTCATTCATTCATTCATTCATTCATTCATTCATTCATATATATTTTTATCCCGCCTTAATTATATTTTTTTATAAATAACTCAAGGCGGATAACATACCTAATACTCCTCCCTCCTCCTGTTTTCCCCACAACAACAAACCTGTGATGTGAGTTGGGCTGAGAGAGAGTGACTGGCCCAATATTTCTTTAACAAGGAGTCTAACCTCCATGATGTTTTACAATCCCTGGTCTATTCAACTGTGTTTTATTCCTTTATTCCTTTAGCATGTTCTCTTTTGTACTTGTTTACATTTGTTATTTAATGTGTCCAATAAAAAGGGGGAGAAAACCCTAGGGTTCCCCACCCCCCGGTCCGTGCGATTGGCTCCCGTCTGCAAACCCCACCCCCGGTCCATGCGATTGGCTCCCACCTGCAAACCCCGCCCCTGGTTTTCACAATTGGCTCCCGCTTGCAAACCCCGCCCCCCGGTCCACCCTCCTCTCTGCCTCTCTGCCCTCCTTTGCCGTGTGCTGATGGGAGGGCTTCCTCTTCTGGGCTGCCTCCAATCGGCAGCTCTGGCTTGGATCCTCCTCCTGCACCATTCCCGCCAGGTTTAAAAAATGGGACAAAATTAAGATTTTTATCAAAACAGGACAGTTGAAAAATGCTAAAAAAACGGGACTGTCCCGTTCAAAACGAGACGTATGGTCAGCCTATAGGCATAGTTCCTGTGCAACCTGAGACAAATCTGATCACAAAACTCATTAAACAGAGAGAACTTTTAACGTCATATTCTTGATATTGCTCTAGAATAATAATGGAAAGACTATTTATAAAGTTCCTGGCTTAATCTGGGTTTGCTATATTTTTCTTTCACATTCAACTGAAAAACTTAAACCACCTGATGCATTCCCCCTTCCCTGGCCCCACCTGCACTTTACACATGAACCAGCATGCTCTGGCAACCCAATCTTCCTCCTTGATCACATGCTTGCCTCATTCCCAGCCCATGAGTTAAAGGGTCATGTGTATTACTTTATATACCAAAATAAGGTAATAAATCGTTTTTCTTTTCAATCCAACACTGTCTCATCATACCTGCAATGTGTATAAAATCTATAATGTTTTACCACTCATTATCTTGCAGATAAAGCCAAATGAGATATTATGGGTGTGACCAAAGCTATATTTCAAGTATGTTCGAAGGTGCAGGCATGCTTCCTTCCTGCTGAGCACTGGCCAACCCCTGCTGCAGCACCACAGCCTTTTGTCATTGCAGCATGCTGAAAATAATGAAGGGTGGATGTTGAACTCAGCTTCTGTTGACTGTTTGCCAGTTTCCTGGTATCAACCACTTTCTGTGGTGAGGTAACAAAGGTGGTTGCCTAATGGGTAGTCAGATTCAGTCATCCTATTCTCCAATTACCCCTGGCTGTCCCTTTTCAGCATGTAATCAGCCAGTGGGAAGATACTCCACCAACTGGAACATTATAGGATGAATAAGATGGGTCTGATGTTACTGAGGTGTATTTGCCTGCTGATTCGTCTGCCCTACTTCCCATATCCTGTTCAGGCACTTTGTAATATGAACTAAAGGAAGATATGAGAAGCTTGCACCCACCCATAAAGAGGTGGCTAGAAAACTATTCACTGAGGAGCACTAGATTCTTATTCAGGTAGCATAGTCACACACACACACACACACACACACACACACACACACACACACACACACACAAACAGTCGTAAAAACAGAGGAGAAAGTCTATCACCTTGCATATAATAGCTGCCATGCCCATAAATCTGGACAGCAACAATCAGTAGGGAGTGGCAGCAGAAACAGGCAGGGTTTGGCAAGTAGCTAATTTTATAATGGCAAAATGTACAAAATAAAAATGGTGGCCTATTACTATTGGTGGAAATGTAGTTCTCATTCACTGATCAGATCTGAATGATCAGTCAGAGTCTACTGGCTCTGTGAATGTCCAGAGTTCCCCATGGGGGGAGATGGGCGGTTATAGAAATTAAATAAATAAATGTCTGCTGGAAGACACTACTGTCTAACTACTTATCTAATCAGGGGGCCAACTGGGCAAACCTGATTGTATTGTGTGGGGTTTTTCTTGGAACTTGTCCACATAGCCTCCTTACCCCAGTGTGACTATTTGTCAAAGACACATCCTCATGACGTACCCTCTGTTAAAGCAGACCTTCTGTAGCCGTCTAGGGTGGCTGAGTTAGACAGAAGAATAGCTATTATATAGCTCTAAGTTTTAAAGAGGACAAGGCAAGACTGCCCTCTGTTTCTCTCAATGTTTCAATCTGTTTGGAACTTTTATCAAATGTCATCTCTGGTGGCTTGGCTTGTTCAGTTGGTTCTTTGGGTAGGAATTTAAATATTTGCCCCTGAAAATTATGGCTAACTCTCAGATATTTTAAAAAATTATTTGTACTTGCTCTTTGTTTTTGTAATTCTGGGGGAAAAAAAACCACATGCTGTTTAAGGATGGTGGGAGTTGTAATTTGAAAGAACCGTGAAAGTGAAAGAGCTGTGTAGGAGGAGGCACTAGACTAAGGATGGCTGGTACAGAAGATGATTCATTAGTACAGAGCTTTCCAAATTTTTCATGTTGGTGACACACTTTTTAGACATGCATCATTTCGCGACACACTCTTACATCAGGGCACAAGGCAGGCACTAGGACCTGCGCAGAATCACAGCAGGTTTGGAGGCAGCCAGGCACAAGGCAGGCACTAGGACTTCTGTGGAATCCTGGCAGGGCTCGGAGGCAGCAGCAGCTGCAACACACCCAGACACTGCAGCCGACACACTAATGTGTCCCGACACACAGTTTGGAAAGCTCTGCATTAGTACATAGCTTTCCCAACTGTGTGTCGCGACACAGTACTGTGTCGCCTGCGGTGTGCAGGTATGTCGTGTGAAAACCCGGAAGCGCTGATAGTGTGCCGCCACCGTGCACAGGAGCGCACGCGGCAGTGGCGTGCTATTAGTGCTTCCGGGTTTTGCATGATACACCTGAACACCGCTGCCACTGTGTGTGCCGCCACCACGCGTGCCACCACGCGTGCCACCACGCCACCACTGCACCGCCACCACGCGCACCGCTGTGCCGCTGCCACCACCATTGATGTGTGTCACCAACAGGAAAAGTTTGGAAAGCTCTTCATTAGTATATGCATTCTCAGCTTACTCTGAGGACTTCTATCATCTTGTTATTTCTTAGAGTAATCCCCATTTTGGATTGCCTTGTTATTCAATTTTTTTTTAATCTGTTCAATTGTGTCCGATTCTCAGAGACTGCCTGGACAAGTCCCTGCAGTTTTCTTGGCAAAGTTTTTCAGAAGTGGTTTGCCCTTTCCTGCTTCCTAGGGCTGAGAGAGAGTGACTGGCCCAAGGTTACCCTGCTGGCTTTGTGCCCAAGGTGGGACTAGAACTCACGGTCTCCCGGTTTCTAGCCTGATGCCTTAACCACTACACCAAACTGGCTCTATTCAATTTTACCACCATTCAAAACTGGTCATATATGACTTTTTGCATGACAAAATGAATAAGGAAAATGAAAAATGTCTATTTTAAGTGGAGAAATGCAAATTAGTAAAAATCCTGTTAACTATATTATCCAAATTAATAAGGCAATACAGTATTGAAGCCTGGACTTTTTTAATCCTGTGGATAAAACTAATACTCTGATTATATATACTTTTAAATCACCTACCTAGATTACTGGCTGTGGAATTTTGGGAACTGAATCCATACATCTTCAAGTTGCCAAGGTTGAGAAACACTGCTTTAAAGCAACATTCAGTTCTGTGGAACACCATGTTTCAGTCAGGGCCCTCTCTTCATCACTGTGTCTACACAAAGTTGTCTGTTGTATTCTAGGCAGCTTGCACCTTTGTACGGTAGGACCAGGAAATAGAGGCTCCTAGTCAATACTTTAGCAGATCCAAAATACTGACATATATTCCCCCAAATATTGATTATTTGTGAATGACCATTGGGTACACTTTTTTCTTTTTCACACATGGATATAAACTGCTTATAATAGGGTTTTACTTAAGATCTTTGCTATTTGTCCTTACTTAGGCATTATATCTTTCCTGTTTGAAAAGTGCTAAGTGATATATAATATATTTAATTCTCTGTTTTTAAGTTATTGTACATTTATTTGGGCTATGGACTTCAGCTGAGGGGCAATATAATAGGAGCAGTTGCACAACATTCTCTTAAACTCACTTTTTGAATAGCTGCTGTGTTGCTGCCTTTTGTAGCAAAGCAGAACTACAGAATGACAGATTGGGATAAGAGTTTCCCGGAAGATTTTGAACTGGGGCAGGGCAAGATAGAGCCATCTACTGCAGCTCCTGTAAGCAAAAATTTGTCCCACATAACAGTAATCTATTCTGGATTTGACCTTCATCCCAAATTGGGGCACAACCATAATAATATATAGGTATTATAAATATATTAGTGTATTCTAGTATCATGGGAAGAAAACCCATTGTCTTCAGCCAAAGTATACCTCATCCTATCAAGAAAAATAATAAAAATATTAGTAAAAAAAACATTATATGATCATCTCTCTAACCGTTAAAACTACTGAGAGCCACTTCAACATCTCTGTGGTATTTAGAGAGCCACATACCCACCCCCAGATTTACTCCTGACCTAAGCAAAGCCAATTAATCATGCCGGTCAGTTTCCACTTGGCCCATTCCTCAGCCAAACAAATCTTTCTCTGTTCTGTGAGCTCTACCACTTCACCAGGAAGCCATGCTTGCTTCAGATCTTTTCTGTCATCATGACTGGGGTATTTTGCTCTCTCCCCTCACATGGCCCCAACTCTCCCCCATCAGTTATATTGCGTTTTCTGGGTAAGCCTTCCTCATCTGCGGTGCTTTTCAGTTCAGAGTCTGAGAATTCCCCAGGTCGCATAGCCAGTGCTAAGAATTCTGGGAATTCTCACTGATCCAGAGGATGCCATGGGAAGGTCCCTCTGGGGCTTGGTCTCACCAGCTGTCCTTGACATACCAACTTCTTGCCCTTTTGCTAATGCCATAATTAGATTCAGGTGACAAAACTTTGGCAACAGTCCTTTGGCCCTTGAAGAATCTTTTACAGGCTTGCTATTATGTTTAATATAGGCACATACTTTTTTTGTCAGAGCAGAGTCCATATCACGTACTACTTCTAGAAGGAAGTAGGTCTTTGCAGGTAAACACATATTTTCAGGAGCCCATACTTTGAAATGTGCTTTATAGGTGCAGGGGTTTTCTGCTAACTCATAAATAGAGATAATTTAGAAATATATTTAATATGTCCATTTGTTTGAGTAGCATCCTACTTTATTTCCTTCAATAAAAGGAAGGAAAGGGAAAGAGTGTGCCTTTGGCTAGGAGAAGATGGCAGGATAGAAACAAATGAAGTAACAGATGAAACAGAGAAGGAAGAATTCTTCAACTTCTCCTTTGTTTCAGTCTTCTCCCCAGAACAGAACTGTGTTCAAATGGGCCTAAGGAGAACAATTCATAAAAAGAGAGGACAGCAATCCAAGATGAGTAAAGAGATGGTTAGGGATCTGGCTTCCATGAAGGAGTTTAAGTTTCCAGTACCAGAGACTTGAAGGAATTGGCAGATGTCATCTCAGAATGGCAAATGTGGTTCCTATCTTTATTGTGGAGAAGGCCCAAGTAACTAAAGAACAGTTAGCCTGATGCTGATGCTAGGTAAAAAACTATGGAACAGATTATTAAGCAGTTTGTGAGCATTTAAAAAAAGAATGCATTTCTTGGCAAGAGCTAGCATGGGTATATCAAGAATAAAACATACCAAAACAACCTAACCTTGTTTTTTTGATAAAGTAACCAGTTTAGCTGGCCAGGGGAATGCACTGGACATAGTATATCTCAGCTTTAGCAGAGCATTCAACAAAGTCTCCCACCAGATTCTAGCAAAGAAGTTAACAAAATGTTGGCTGGACTTTGCTATCCTAGATAGATACTAAACTTTCTTGTATCTGAATGCTGAATGTAGTTTATAAATCATTGTACCATTTTAGTTGTAGTTTTGCATGTTTTAGCCTTTAAAGTCCACTGCACTCTGAGCTAAGGCTATGTCTTCCATAAATACAAAGAATTTCTTTTTAGATATTAGATACCTTGGAATGCCTAAAAATATCCCCTTTGAGAAACAGGAAACAGTTATGAAGAAGATAAAGCCAATACCTGAGATAGAGGACAACACTTTCTTAGTTAGGGTCATAGAAGGCTATGACCCTAACAAGAAGCCCATCTGGTGAAGCTGTGGATTTGGGAAATGTGTTGCCAAGCAAAGTGATCCAACATGTTATATACATAAAATATATCTCAGAGCACCCCCAGCAGAGGGAACAAGCTCATCCAGCTGATTCCACAGAAAAACTCAGCCTCATAACCACTATGAGGAGGGACCACAGACTACTTATGGACATGGCTCCCTCCCAACTCAAAGGAGGAAAGACACCGAAATTGTAAGTCCCAATATCCAGAAGGGGTGAGTCACAAGCTGCTTTCACTCATTGTAAGAGAAAGGAAGCTTCAGTCTCTCAGCTCTCCACCTTCTGCTATGAACAATTTCTGCGTTTGTCTTGTCTTCCTCTGCCTGTTCCCTCCCTCGCTGATATCCTTTGGTGATTCCAAGACTGCCTTGCCTCCAGATGCACTCCAATCCAGAGGACCTGAGGAAATTAGGACTTATCTTGCTTCCCAAGCCCAAACCATACACCACTAACGGACAATCTGGAAATGAACTAACATGTTCAAGACACTTCCGGTGATCACATTCATTCATCCCTCATCCTTCTGTTTCCTACATGGCAGGTAACCTTATGACTCAGGAAATGTTTTATGTTCTTTATTTATTTATATTTATTGCATCACTTTCTATCCTGCCAGCTCACTAGACTCTAGGTCAGAGCTTTCCAAACTGTGTGTCGCGACACAAAAGTGTGTTGCCACACAGTCTGGTGTGTCGCCACACAACCCGGAAGCGCTGATCATCATCAGAGTTTTCGGGTTTTCCTGTGGCGACACACCAATGGCGGCGTGCAAAAACCTGAAAGTGGCAGCAGCGCTTCCGGGTTTTTGCGCGTTGCCGCAACAGCGGCACTTCCGGGTTTTCCCGCGGCGACACACCAACGGCGTGGGAAAACTTTGGAAAGCCCTGCTCCCTGCTTTCCGGCGCGGGAAAACTTTGGAAAGCCCTGCTCTAGGTGGATATTTGCACTCTTGATTCTATCATGTCAGTGAACTGTCCTTACATGCCAGCAGCCACTGTAATGGATGTGGCCCTTCTGCTTCCACTGGCAAGAACCCACAACTTGAGGCTGCAATCAGCCAAAGTAGATTGACCTGAAAGCTACAAAAAATAGAGATCAGGCTTACTCCGCTCTCTAACTTTGGACATTCCTTCCTTCTGCATTGGATGCTGAACTTATTATCCCTCCTTTGTAGAAGAAAGTACTTGAACACTATGTGAGTTGCTCTTTTTGCACAGCAAGCTATACTGCAAGAATTCTTTAGGAGTTCTTTCTGAAGCTGTCATGCCTATTTATTAGTCATACATCTAAACATTATTTCATAAAAAATTGAATCAGAAGAACCAGAAAGCATTTCTTGGTGGTGGTGGTGGTGGTGGTGGTGGTAGGGAAATAAGGGTGTGTATCTATTCCAGAAAGTTGAAGGTCCTTCTGAAGCAGATTGGGGACATAGAGAACTGAAAGGGGCAGGACCAAGAAAAAGTCTCATTTCATGAGCAGACTTTTATTTATGTGATGTTGAATATTGCTTTATAAATCTGGAATTCTAGAGGATGTGCCTTCTGTTAATATCCTGGACTGTTGTAGTTGTTCTGCTATATAAATGAAGAGTAAATTATTGATCAATGTAAACACAAATAAACTTTAAACCAATAGTTAAACAGGAAAGCAGAAGACATCTCCATTTTACATGCTACGGTACCTTAAAGACAAAACAAACAAAAATGCCTACCTTTCTGTCTTCAGAATATTACAGTTTTAAAAGCCTGCTGAAAGAAAAAAGATTTACCTGAACACCAGAGAAGTGGATATGTGATGACAAACTAAAGCAATCTTCTTAATTATAGCTGCAGGATAATTCTCTATTAAATGGATGCAATAAATTACTCTGAGTTACCAGGAGAGGGAGCTGCTAGCCCACAAATGGTTTATTGCTTCTCATTTTCCACTATGCCAAATGCAGCCCCAAACTAGAAAGGAGGTTTGAGATAAAATCTAGATGTTTTTATCTTTATTTACAAAATGTTGCAAGGAACTCCAAATTTGATCAGAATAGTGATGCTGAGATTAGTATTTTTATTGCTTTTCCCCATGCTATTTTCTTGATCTAAACCGCTCTTCCTGATTCCATTATTAGAGTGCAAATATCCACCTAGAGCAGGGCTTTCCAAGGAAGGCCTGGCATGCTATGGTCCTTGGGGTCACAAAGAGTCGGACACGACTAAACGACTGAACAACAACAAAAATTTATGTATTAAAGTTTTTACAAATGAAGGGTCGCATCTGAAGGGTCACAAATGAAGGTATACGTGATTGCCTATTGGGGGAATGCTCTTTGTTGTTGGGGATTTTATTTATGTCATCAATTAGGTACATACTGTACATTTTAATCCATTGGCTTGTATTAATTTCTTTCTTTTTCTTTACTAGGAGAATACAGTTGATCGATTGATTGATTATGTGCATCAAGTTAGTGTTGACTCTTACTAAACACAAAGATAGACCTTCTCCAGGATGATCTGTTCCCAACCTGGCCAATAGTGCACTCATCTCCACTGTAATCAATCCATCCACCATGCAGCTGGCCCTCCTCTTCTCTTTTCTTCCACCTTTCCCACCATCATGGACTTCTCAAGGGAGTTGAGTCTTCACATAATGTGTTCAATATATAATAATTTGAGCCTGGTCATTTGTGCCTCGAGTGAGAACCCTGGTTTGATTTGTTCTATGATCCATGTGTTTGTTTTCTTGGCTACCCATGGCATTTTAGGAATCTTCTCCAACACCAAAGTTTGAAGTGTCAACACTCTTTGTATCCTGCTTCTTCAGAGTACAACTTTCAGTTCCATAGAGTATCACATGAGAATATTTAACTCTTTCTGATATATACATATGCACATATGCAGAAAGAAAGAAAGAAAGAAAGAAAGAAAGAAAGAAAGAAAGAAAGAAAGAAAGAAAAAGAGAAAGAGAGAAAGAGAGAAAGAAAGAGAAAGAAAGAGAAAGAAAAAGAAAGAAAGAAAGAAAGAAAGAAAGAAAGAAAGAAAGAAAGAAAGAAAGAGAGAAAGAGAGAAAGAAATGAATTATTCCTGCTGGTTGATCATAAAGAGAGTAATTAATTAATAGTAATATGTGGGGCACTGTTCCAGATAAAAGTATTTTACAAAAATTAACAATATTTGACCATATTCAGTGAATTTTTTAAAAATGTAGAACCTTCTCATTCACATATTTACGGATTGTGCATATATGAATCTATATTTTATATGAATATGTTCAGATTATGTATGTATTTAAAAAAAATTAAAATAGAGAATCTGAAACTATCAGTAGTGTTTGTGAGATAAAAATTTTCCACTACTGTTTTGGAATTCCACTGTAAAATCACAAGGTGGCAGTGAACAAAAAGAATTTTAAGACACCAGAAACCTCCTTAATGGAAAAGATCAGAACAAACAAAAGTCCAAAGCTTTTGTCCTTAACAAAATGTACAAAATTCTACAAGACCATAGAGAAGTTTGCCAGTACCATAAAACCTTGTAAACTGAGGAGAATACTCTGAAGAAACCTGGTTTCCTTACATTCATATAAGGTGTAAGGTGACTCCTGGTACAGCAGTTCTTAATATCTATCTATCTATCTATCTATCTATCTATCTATCTATCATCTATCTATCCATCCATCCATCCATCCATCCATCTATCTATCTATTTTTTTTATACCCCGCCTATCCCCTCCCTAATGGAGGACTCTAGGTGGCTTACAACATCATTAGATATTCAATTATACATCCATATATATATATATATATATTACAGTGCACCGCGCGATTAGGGAGGGGGTGAGGGAACCGACTCTTCTTTTTCAGGCATCGGAACTACAACCCCCAGAATGCTTCGCTTTTGGAGCCGGCTGCTGATGTCCCGGAAGTTGTTAATTGGGATCCGTCGTCCTCTGCCGCCATCCTCAGCCGCCATCCACGGGCTTCTCCAGATCTTCGTCTTCGGTTCCGAGGGCGACTCCCCGACAGGACGCCAGCATATTGCCCCACGTGAGTGGTACCCATTTATCTACTTGCTATTAGCTTTCGAATTGCTGGGTTGGCAGAAGCTGGGGCTAGTGACGAGAGCTCACCTCGCCACGTGGATTCGAACTGCCGACCTTATGGTTGGCAGACTAACAGCTCAGCGGTTTAACCCGCTGAACTACCGCGCCCATACTATACAAACCAAACTTCTTGTAGGCACAAGGAAATGTTGACTACTGGTTTTAGGTTCATTAAATGCATTCTTTGTCCCTGTAATGCAAGACCAATAGACTATTCTTTGTTGTAAATGTCATAGATAAACAAGCAAGCCCACATCTGAAAAGTGAAACCAAAGGGTTTTTCTTCAGTTCAGCTATAATCAAATGATTTCCTAATTATCTGGATTTGGTATGAGTGTATCTCACTAACATTGTGCAATTCTTCTTTAACCGGATTATCTGAAGAATTGTTAGGCCAATTTTAAAAAAAGTTCCAGAGAAAGATTCTCCAGGGCAGAAGGCACTAGAACGGGTGGGGAACCTTTTTTTTGCCCCCCGCGGCAGCGCGCAAAAACCCGGAAGCGCTGCCGCCGCTTTCGGTCTTTGCGCGCCGCCGCGGCTGTGGCGCCTTCGGATTTTCATGTGTCGCCGCGGGAAAACCCGGTGCGGGCGGGGCCGTGCATGGTGGCAGCAGCGGCGGCAGCCTCCGCTAAAACGCGGAAGCACCGATGGCGCGCCGGTGCCGCCGTTCACTCCCCCGCTGCCACTTCCGGGTTGTGTGGCGACACAGTCGACTGTGTGTGGCGACACACTTTTGTGTCATGACACACAGTTTGGAAAGCTCTGCTTTATGGGCATCCACCACAGGAACTCTTTTTGGGAGGGGCAAAGCTGCAATATAATAGGCCATACAAATTTCATAGGTCAGAGCTTTCCAAACTGTGTGTCGGGACACGTTAGTGTGTCGGCTGCAGTGTCTGGGTGTGTCGTGGCTGCTGCTGCCTCCGAGCCCTGCCAGGATTCCACGCAGGTCCTAGTGCCTGCCTTGTGCCCTGCTGCCTCCAAACCTGCTGTGATTCCGTGCAGGTCCTAGTGCCTGCCTTGTGCCTTGCTGCCTCCAAACCTGCTGTGATTCTGTGCAGCTCCTAGTGCCTGCCTTGTGCCTTGCTGCCTCCAAACCTGCTGTGATTCTGTGCAGGTCCTAGTGCCTGCCTTGTGCCCTGTAGGGTATACTGTAAGAGTGTGTCGCGAAATGATGCCCTGCTGTAAGAGTGTGTCGCGAAATGATGCCCTGCTGTAAGAGTGTGTCGCGAAATGATGCATGTCTAAAAAGTGTGTCACCAACATGAAAAGTTTGGAAAGCTCTGTCATAGGTAGTTTCTGCTGCCACAAAAGATCTACGGTATCTGTTTTCCTTTTGCGTGTTACTTAGTGTCATATCCCATAACAAGACACAGTAGCACATCCTTAAGAATGTGCAAGATAGTTTTTCATAAGTGTGACAATTTCACATGAGTTGTCAGGAAAATATGATCTACTTTGGTTTTGTTTTGGTGTTTTGCTCTTCCAGTCAGTTGCAGTCTTTTATATATTGGTTTTTTAGTTGTAAGCTGCCCAGAGTTGTTTAGGAGTTAGGTGGCCAAATAAATAAATAAATGTTCCTGGATGATTATTATTCTTTTCCATGGAAGTTATATTACACGTCAGGATCTTTCTGGATTCCGTTTTATCTTCCACGGTGCTTAATTTCTACATGAAACTTCTGTGGGAAGTTGTCCAGCAGTGAGTATAGTACTCACTAGATAGAGTAGACAGGATGATGATGGTGATGAAGATGACGATGACATCACTCAGGAAATTGCATTGGTCGCGCTTACGGATGACCTCTGGCGGGAGCGGGATGGAGGTAGTGCATCCATCCTGGCTCTCTTGGACCTCTCAGCGGCTTTCGATACCATCAACCATGGTATCCTTTTGGGGCGGCTTAGGGAGTTGGGGGTGGGCGGCGTAGTTTTGCGCTGGTTCACCTCCTTCCTCCAGGGCTGCTCCCAGTCGGTGGTGATAGGGGAGGAGAGATCCAGCCCGCGTTCACTCCTATGTGGGGTGCCACAGGGTTCAGTTCTCTCTCCTCTCCTGTTTAACATCTACATGAAACTGCTGGGTGAGGTCATCCGACACCATGGGATGAGGTATCATCAGTATGCGGATGATACTCAGTTGTATATCTCCATCCCTGGTGAAGTAAGTGATGCTGTCTCCACCCTGTCCCAGTGCCTGGGGGCTGTGAGGGCCTGGATGGAGAACAACAGGCTTCAGTTGAACCCTGGTAAGACCGAGTGGCTGTGGATTGATGGCTTAGTGTCTTCTGGGAAATTATCATCTTTGGTTCTCGACAGGGTAGCACTACCCCGCTCAGAACCGGTGCGTAATCTGGGGGTTCTTCTAGACTCACGACTCCTGCTCGAAGAGCAGGTGGCAGTCGTGGCTAGGAGGGCTTTTGCACAACTTCAGTTGGTGCGCCAATTACGACCATTCCTGGAGCGCGATGCCCTCCGTACAGTCACTCACGCTCTCGTCATCTCCCACGTAGATTATTGCAATGCGCTCTACATGGGGCTACCCTTGAAGACTATCCGGAAGCTTCAGCTGGTGCAGAATGCGGCCGCGCGGGCAGTATTGGGTGCTCCAAGATCTGCACACGTGATACCGTTGCTCCGCGAGCTACATTGGGTGCCGGTTTGCTTCCGGGTACAATTCAAGGTGTTGGTTATCACCTTTAAAGCCCTACATGGCATGGGACCAGAATACCTGAGGGACCGTCTTATCCCCATGTTATCGACCCGCGCCACCTGGTCATCCAGAGAGGCCCGGCTACGTACCCCATCAATTAGAGAATGCCATCTGATGGGGTCTAGGAGGCGGGCCTTCTCTGTGACAGCGCCCACTCTATGGAACACCTTGCCCCCAGAGTTGAGGCAGATCTCCTCCCTCCCGACCTTTAGGAAAGAGCTGAAGACCTGGTTCTGCCGCCTGGCATGGGAGGGAGGGAGGGATAGTTCCTCCTGGAGATGGCTAATCCCGTGATTGTAATGTCCTTCTTTTAATGACATCTGGATTTATAATTATTCTTATATTGTTGTAATTTTATCTATATATTTTAATCTATTATTATCCTGTAAACCGCCCAGAGTCCCTATTCGGGAGATGGGCGGGGATAAATTTAAATAATAAATAAATAAATAAATTGTGTTGGGATTTACAATATAAAAATAGTATCTATAATTACCTGCCTGAATAGCGTAATGGACTGGGTGAGGACCAAGAAGCTGAAGCTCAGATCAGGCAAGACAGAGGTTCCGTTGGTGAGTGGGTTATCTGCCTGGTGAGCGGTGTTCAGTTTGTTCTGGAAGGAGCTGCCGTCTCTTTGAAGGCTTAAGTACACAGTTTGTGAATACTTCTGAATCCTTAATTTTCACAGGAGACTTATAAACTCTTATGAACTCTCCATTGGAATAGTACAATTGGATGTTATCTTTGAGGATGGTTCAGAAACTTAAGTTAGCCAAAATTAAATCTGCTAAGTTTCCAGCTGGGACTGAATGATGTGATAAGGTGACATCAGCTGGACTGACCACTGGCCTATTTTGGGACCTAATTCAGAGTGTGGGGGTTGACCTTTGAAGTCTTGAACCATTTAAAACCAGAGGAACTTAAAGAAGGGCTCTCCCATATGTTCCAGTCCAAGTGTCTTACTCATCTTGAAACACTTAAATGAAATGGTCAGATGACTCCAAGGGATATTTGTAGAATGCCCGCCCTGGACAAGAAATTCCTCTTCTTTCAGACAATGTTACTGTTTTTACTCCTTTTTATTGTTTTGATTTTAAGGATCCCATTTACTCTGAGATGCTGTCATTAATATCTATCTATCTATCTATCTATCTATCTATCTATCTATCTATCTATCTATCTACCCATTTTTTCCTGTAGTATTTATTTACCTCATTTACTCTTTTTACTGGTTTATTGCTTTTACACCTTTACTGTTTTGCATTTTTAATTATTTTGTAATCTGTCCAGAGAATTCCAGTTACAAGACAGTTTTAAAAACACAGTATATAAATAAGTATCTGAGTAGGTGATATTTCAAAATATTATTTTGAAAGGAGAAATACTGGAAAGGGATAGTCGTATTACCAAAGTCCCTGATCGACTGATTATGTGCCATCAAGTTGTTAACAACTCTTAGTGACCACATAGATTTTCTCCATGATGATCTGTCCCTAACCGGGTCTTTCAGGTCTTCCAAAGGTGCACTCGTCACCACTGTGAGTTCATCCACTTTGCTGCTGGTTGTCCTCTTTTTCTCTTTCCTTCCACCTTTACAGCCTTCTCCAGAGAACCAAAGTCCTTACTTTCAGTTTATTCTTTTGCCAAGTTTCTTTCTATTATATATTTTATTGCATCTATGTGGCAATGTTCAAGCATGTATTACATGTTTTAGCCACCAGGTGTCAGCATTGGCCTGGCGGTGCTGCAAGGGAATACAGTGAAACTTTATTCAGATCTCTATTGTTAGCCAGGGTTATCAAATTACCAGGACTGGATGGTGTTCCAGTTTTTCATAAAATACAGATTCAAAGATTGGGGAGGAATTTACTTCCAATATGTCAGAAATTTTAACTGATCCTAAATGGGGCAGCCAGACTTTCGTCTTGCACTGCTTGGATGGAGGAAGTTAATCTAGATTTTTATTATCTTAAATTCAAGTCACTAATTTTTATTTCAATTCCCTAAATATTTGAAGATTCTAAAGACTATTACCCCCCCCCCCATTTGCACTTTCCATTTAACAACTGATACATACTTCCCTGACAGACTTTAAGATTTGGTAGGCATCTACATCTATGCCCCTTCATGGATCACTGCCTTGTCGTGGCGAAGGGGCTTGCGTAACTCAATGAAGTCAGGTCAAGAAGAACAGGTCATGATGGAGAGTTCTGACAAAATGTGGTCCACTGGAGGAGGGAATGGCAAACCACTCCAGTATTCTTGCCAAGAAAACCCATGGACAGTATCAAAAGGCTAAAAGATATGACGCCGGAAGATGAGCCCCTCAGGTCGGAAGGTGTCCAAAATGCTACTGGGGAAGAGCGGAGGGCAATTCTGAGTAGCTCCAGAAAGAGTGAAGCGGCTGGGCCAAAGCCGAAAGGACGCTCAGCTGTGGATGTGTCTGGAAGTGGAAGGAAAGTCTGATGCTGTAAAGAACAATATTGCATAGGAACCTGGAATGTAAGATCTATGAATCAAGGTAAGCTGGATGTGGTCAAACATGAGATGACAAGATTGAACATCAACATCTTGGGAATCAGCAAACTAAAATGGACAGGAATGGGCGAATTAAATTCAGGAGACCATTATATATACTACTGTGGGCAAGAATCCCAATTGGAGTTCATGGACCAGCCCAAGCTACAGCTTCCTATCGGCCGTCACCATCCCCAGCTCCCCCACAGTCGAGTCTGTCACCTCCAGAATATCATCCATCCATCTTGCCCTTGGTTGGCCCCTCTTCCTTTTGCCTTCCACTTTCCCTAGCATCAGCATCTTCTCCAGGGTATCCTATCTTCTCATTATATGGCCAAAGTACTTCAGTTTTGCCTTTAATATCAGTCTCTCAAGTGAGCAATCTGGCTTTATTTCCTGGAGCATGGACTGGATTGATCTTCTTGAAGTCCGAGGCACTCTCAGAATTTTCCTCCAACACCACAGTTCAAAAGCATCTATCTTCCTTCGCTCAGCCTTCCTTATGGTCCAGCTCTCACAGCCATAGGTTACTACGGGGAATACCATTGCTTTAACTATGTGGACCTTTGTTGTCAGTGTGATGTCTCTGCTCTTAACTATTTTATCAAGATTTGCCATTGCTCTCCTCCCAAGAAGTAAACGTCTTCTGATTTCCTGGCTGCAGTCAGCGTCTGCAGTAATCTTTGCGCCTAGAAATACAAAGTCTGTCACTGCCTACAAGTTTTCTTCCTCTATTTGCCAGTTATCAATCAAGCTGTTTGCCATAATCTTGGTTTTTTTGAGGTTTAACTGCAACCCAGCTTTTGCACTTTCTTCTTTCACCTTCGTCATAAGGCTCCTCAGCTCCTCCTTGCTTTCAGCCATCAAAGTGGTATCATCTGATTATCTGAGATTGGTAATGTTTCTTCCAGCAATTTTAACTCCAGCCTTGGATTCATCAAGCCCAGCACGTTGCATGATGTGTTCTGTGTACAGGTTGAATAGGTAGGGTGAGAGTATACAACCCTGCCATACTCCTTTCCCAATCTTAAACCAGTCCGTTGTTCCGTGGTCTGTTCTTACCGTTGCTACTTGGTCGTTATACAGATTCCTCAGGAGGCAAACAAGATGACTTGGTATCCCCATGTCACCAAGAACTTGCCACAATTTGTTATGATCCACACAGTCAAAGGCTTTAGAATAGTCAATAAAACAGAAATAGATGTTTTTCTGAAACTCCCTGGCTTTCTCCATTATCCAGCGGATATTGGCAATTTGGTCTCTAGTTACTCTGCCTTTTCTAAACCCAGCTTGTACATCTGGCAATTCTCGCTCCATGAATTGCTGGAGTCTACCTTGCAAGATCTTGAGCATTACCTTACTGGCATGTGAAATAAGTGCCACTGTTCGATAGTTTGAACATTCTTTAGTGTTTCCCTTTTTTGGTATGGGGATATAAGTTGATTTTTTCCAATCTGATGGCCATTCTTGTGTTTTCCAAATTTGCTGGCATATGGCATGCATCACCTTGACAGCATCATCTTGCAAGATTTTAAACAGTTCAGCTGGGATACCGTCGTCTCCTGCTGCCTTGTTATTAGCAATGCTCACTGACCACACCGTCAAATCTATCCCTGATATTATTATCCTTCCTATATACTGTAGATCTTCCGTATATTCTTGCCACCTTTTCTTGATCTCTTCTGCTTCTGTTAGGTCCTTGCCATCTTTGTTTTTGATCATACCCATTTTTGCCTGGAATTTACCTCCGATGTTTCTAATTTTCTGGAAGAGGTCTCTTGTCCTTCCTACTCTATTGTCTTCTTCTACTTCCGCACATTGCTTGTTTAAAAATAATTCCTTATCTCTTCTGGCTAACCTCTGGAATTTTGCATTTAATTGGGCATATCTCCCCCTATCACTGTTGCCTTTTGCTTTCCTTCTTTCTTGGGCTACTTCCAGTGTCTCAGCAGACAGCCATCTTGCCTTCTTGGTTTTCTTTTTCTTTGGGACGTTTTTTGTTGCCGCCTCCTGAACAATGTTGCGAACTTCTGTCCATAGTTCTTCCGGGACCCTATCCACTAAATCTAGTCCCTTAAATCTATTCTTCACCTCCCCTGCATATTCATTAGGAATATTAGTGAGCTCATATCTAACTGATCTGTGGCTCTTCCCTATTCTCTTTAGTCTGATTCTAAATTGTGCAATAAGAAGTTTGTGATCTGAACTACAGTCAGCTCCAGGTCTCGTTTTTATCAACTGTATAGATGTCCGCCACCTTTGGCTGCAAAGGATGTAGTCAATCTGATTTCGGTGTGACCATCTGGTGAAGTCCATGTATAATCCCTCACTTAAGCTATTTTATTCCCTTCCCTTAGAACCAGGCCTCACTGCAGCAATAAGACACTTGTTAACCTCTGGAATATCTGGAAGGCACTAATTTGCCTTCCCCTGATTTAAAATATGTAGGTATTAAAAGAGCAATTAGTACATGGCAGGCTACTGCAGAATATAATTCACCAGAAAGTTTAGCAGTTTATAATCTACACATTATGGAGAACCTAAAGCATTTTGTATGTTCTATCCAGCAGGGGGAGAAGGTGCTACACCATTAGGTTCAAGGTATTTGCTATGTAGCAGTTAAGGGAGTGGTTGTTGTGGTTGTTGTTGTTTTTGCCTGCTGATATTACAGTATGTGGAGAGAAAAATTCCCTGAAGGGCAAGCCCAAGTTGACCCTGTGCTGGGACTGATTTTTGGCATTTTGTCTTGGTGTTTCCTCCATCTCTTTTCAGTGCTTCACCTTTGTTTGATGAACAGCTTAATCATGGTTTGTGTTCTTAGGACAGAACTGAAATCTATAAAAACCGTCAATGGGCTTCTTAAATTACCGACAAGTCACCAACTGCCCATGTCTACATGCATGCACACACACACACACAACATTTGTGAAACTTGTTAATAGGGGCTTATAGAATCCAGCTTTAACAATATACAGTACATGTAACTCAGAAATGAAACCAATAGTAGCAAGACGGAGCAGTTGAAAAGAAAAACAAGAATCATGGATGAGATAAATGGATTTGCTAAAGAGCCTAGGAAAGAAGGGTAGACTAATAACACTTTCTTGAGAACCAGTGTAGGGTGGTGATTAGTGTGTTTGACCAGGACTGACTTTGGGCTGGTTATTCCCTCTCAGCCAACCTAAGACACAGAGTTATTGTGAGGATAAAAAGAAAGGGAGGTCCCCATGTAAGCTGCTTTGATGTCCTGGAGAAAACTTTTCAATTGATTTCGACTTACAGCCAAAGACCCTAAAGAAAACAATAATATAGGATAAACCAATAAAACAAGGTAAGGAATTAGCATATCAGAAGAATAGAAGTTAGTGACAGAGATTAAATAACACAGGGCATAACTAATCAGACAATGTAAGCTTAAGTGTAATTTAAACCCAGCACTTTCTAACAACAGTTGAAATTAAGCAGAATTTAGCAACTTTCATAGAAATTTTGATAGATTGATCTGCGAGCAAAAAACATAGGTGCAGCTCTATTTCAGGCCAACCTGTGCATTTTGGGGCAGTGTTAGCTCAGAGCACCAAGTATGCCATAAGGAGCAGTATGGCAAGACTTGTGAGACTATGGTGATGACTCCATCCAAACATGGAAAAAGGGACTCCAAGTGTGGGATGTTACTGAACCTCCTCTTCAACACACTTGAGGATAAGATATTAAGCCCCGCTAATGAAAATGCCCTTCTATGTGGAAAGAAATGAAATGTGGAATGGAAAGAATAGTGAGAGATAATTGGCACAGAGAAAAGTCTGATACAGATGCCCCCACAATAATGGTTTGAAACTTTGGATTCTGCAAATCCAAATCTCTGTTTGACTTCTTCCATGGCTTTCTCTGGCCTAAGTATTAGTGCAGACTGAGTTGAGAGGCTTCAGTAAGACAAATCTGAGGCCACACCTTATTTCCTGGAGGAGGTAAACTAACTTGTAAGAATTAATCTGAACCAAGGACCTACCCCAGAAAATTAGTTTTAGCCAATATTTCAAGCAACAAATAATTATAATTTGGGGCACCATAGAAACACAGCCCAGAAAAATAAGGCTAACAAATAAATACATAAAATGAAGGTTTAATAAAGTACTTTGAACCTTAAATTAGAAGTTCTGTTTCTTTAATACATATTTTCCTATATTATGTAAAACTACAGGGACACGAAATGAACTTTCTTGAACAAGGCCATTCCAATTCAGAAAGGTCTACCACTTACCAAGACATACTGCTATAAATGAGAATCAACTGAAAGAGCTGTGAATAGAGCATACAAAAATTCATACTCACCAATTAAAGATATTCTGTGGGTGAAATCTTTTAAGTATCAGTTTTGAAAAACTTACGTAGTCTGCCCTCAATTTTGCCAGGAGAGAAGGGAAATCAGCAAAGCCTTCTGAAATATACAAGGCTGTTTACAGAGTCCTGTGACATGTCTGAGGTTGTAAAGTTACAAACCTTCCACTTTCCATGTATTCTAGCTTCAAAAAATGCTCTGTCTGGGCTGTAGAATGTTTCATGATTCCACTACTTGGAAGGTAGATTAACTACCTCTCCCAGCTCCTTCCTCTTTTACAAATATTCTTATCCCCATTTGAAATAAGTCATTGCATGGTAACATGGAATTCTGCTTTGGCCCTCAATAGATGTGTTCCTCTATGGATATTTTGACTCTTCTTACTACCAAATAAAAGATTAGGGAGTTCAGCCAAGTTCCTTTGTGGAAGTGCTGAAAAGAAACCACAGATGATCACATCCCTCATTAAAAGTTACATTTGCTTGATTGTCAGACTTAATTTATAAGAGTCTTCTTCAATCCGGTGTCCTCAGATGTGTTCGGACTACAATTTCCAATCAGCATGTCCAAAGAAAGATACCAGGTCAAGGAAGGCCATTTAAAAAGAAGGATACTGACTTGCAATTTACAAATCCTGTATTTGCTACCTTAAAAATTGTTGTCCTTATTGTCCAAAACAATGGGTACCATTATTTATTATTAAATCTATTGATGTAGTAGGTAGAGGTTCCCCCACACAGTCGTGTCTAGGGGCCGGTGCTCATCTCCGTTTGTTAGCCGAAGAGCCAGCGTTGTCCGAAGACGCTTCCGCGGTCATGTGGCCGACATGACGTGCGCGGAACGCTGTTACCTACCCACCGAAGTGGTACCTATTAATCTACTTGCATTTGCATGCTTTCGAATTGCTAGGTTGGCAACAGCTGGGGCTAGTGCAGGAGCTCACTCCATCACGTGGGGCTAGGGATTCGAACCTCCGAACTTGCGATCTGCCTGACATCTTAACCGCTGAGCCACCGCACCCCCCCTCTATTGATGTAGTATCTTCTAAAAGTTTAAAATGGATATTCTATCTGTTGCAGAAATTAGTGAACCTTCTTTAAATAAATTAGACCTCCTTTAATTTTGAATCTTATCCTCAGGGTTCAGTTCAGATCTCTATTTGGACAAACCTTGGAGGGAGAACATAACTTCTACTTCTACTCAGAAACAAATATATGCACAGGCCATCAAAACTTCAATACATTGCTTCATTTGTATATTACCCAAAGATTGTACTGGTTGGAATCATATTCCTTCTTATCCAGCCATACATTCAAATAGCAAAAGCTTCAGCCCCTAATTTAAAGGCAGCAATTATGCAGTTACAACTAGAACGTCTAGAAGAGAAAGGCAACCATCACTGATCTTTCTGGCAGAAACAACTCGTTGTATGGTGCTTTATTTTCAAAAGGGATAACACTGGTGAACAACATGGACCCCTTTCCATATCAACTTGCTGGAGTGTGGTGGGTTTAGCTGGTGTGGTAACAAAATTCTAGACTCAGTATTCTTTTGGTATGAATCAATATATCCCCTTTATGTTCTCATTTTTTTTGAACTGTTCGAAGTAACAGAATATGGTCTAAAAGAAAGCAAGACGATAGAGAGCAATGCGTTCCAATGCAATAACTCTGTAATAAGTTGCACTGTAATTATTCTTTTGTTGACCAGGCACAGCCCAGGCTGCAATATTTTGCTGCTGTAATAGAAGATTAAGTATTCTTTGGCAGATGACTACAGCCTATGCAATTAAGTAAAGTTAATTAGAAAATAATTAGAAAATTATGAATAGAAAAGGAGTATCCACCCATTAACTATTCATATCCAAGTTCATTAATAAGAAAATCAATATTAAACTGGACAGTGTTCTTAATCTTTTAAGAATACAGTAATGCTTGCTTGGAATTAATTCTGACAATGTCCTGCATGATCTTTGAAATAGGAATATAGCTTAGGATATTGATAAAAACACTGCAAAGCACCT
Organism: Charina bottae; assembly: GCA_023362775.1. Lineage (NCBI taxonomy): Eukaryota > Metazoa > Chordata > Lepidosauria > Squamata > Charinaidae > Charina > Charina bottae. The sequence continues at coordinate 19,269,746 of JALMGJ010000016.1, read as the reverse complement.
TCTCTTTTTTATAGGGGGTCAAACTGGCTTATTGGTCTGCTGGGAAGTTGATGATTATGGGATAGTAATACAATACAAACAGGTGTTCTCTGGATAAGATCACTGGTTCAAAATTCAGAAGAGCTTTATCCTTGGCTTGTTTTAATGCCCTCCCCACTGCAGTGCTGTAAGGGAAATAGAAGAAAATCCCCTTCGCTGAATGATGGGGCCCCGTGATGCAGGCGCGATGCAAACCACTGCCAGTTCCACAGGGGCACTGCTTGCAGCTGATCTCCCCTCTCCTCTCTACATTCCCCAGGCATTCTGATCTATTTTATTTGCATCACCTACTAGATAACAAAGACAATTCTGTATCCTTAAATGTTGCCAAGTTTTGTTATACTGTGTGTAAACTCCACCCTACTGTGAGTTGTAACTGCTAACGGTTATGTAATGTTTTACTATGATGGTTTTGGTCTATGACCATAATAGAGACTTACCTATCACTTATGGAATAGCAAGAATGATGAATGAATGAATGAATGAATGAATGAATGAATGAATGAATGAATGAATGAATGAATGAATATCTTTATTACGGTCTTTGACCAGCCTTTAGCAAGAATGATATCTCAACCATGGTGGTGGGGGAAACGCTCATCAATCCAGATTTTAAGATGTACTCTAACCTATTGCAACATCGATACATTTGCTTCATTTGTATATTACCAAAATCTTAGGACTGCTGAGAAAACTCACTTTCTGTCACTATAGCTCTAATCAAATCAAATTTTATTATTACAGTCAAAATCAGTAATCCAAAGAGAATAAACAAGGAGAATAAATTAACTAATAAAGTGGATCCAGGTTGGAAAATTTATCACTTTTGTACTAATTGTTGCTGTGTTTTAACTGCAGCCACACAGATTTTGCCTACTGTGTTGGCTACAGCATGGTTGTGGTTTGAGAGAAGAAAATCGGCAAAGTATTCTTCTGTCTTTTCTGGGAGATGTTGCAGCAAGCGCAACACAGTATATAATCCTTGCACCGATCTTTATTAAAATTGCAATGAAGCAACACAAACTGGACAGTTTCTATTTCCCCTGAGCCACATGGGCAGGTGCATTCACTTAGTGGAATTTTGGTAAATGTGCTGTTATAACACTGATAGTAACGTTAGTGCCTTGCCCTGAAAAAGCCCTTCTTCAACCTGGAGAAGGTTAGTGTGTGTAAGTAACTTGCTGATTGTCAAGTGCCTTTACCTATCAAGGTTCTGCCATTCCGGGGCTCTGACTTAGGTTGGGTATTCAATATAATTCAACCTTTGGAGGACTGTCTTCTTGGTCTGGTCAAAACTGGAGAACAACAGTGAATCTATGGTTAACCCAGAGAGCCTCAGTCTCTGATTCACTGCTGATAACCATGGGGAGAGGGGGTCATATGTCAGAATTAACGGGACCAGGCCATTGGGGAAGAATGTAATCTTTAGCGGGGATGCCATAACAAGCCTCCATGCCCTTGCCCCTCTTTGGGGCATTCACATCTCACTCTTGAGTACTGTGAACAGGGACACTCCTTGGGGATGCCAGTATGGACTTCAACATTTTTGTTTGAATGGGATCGAGTGTATAAAGTCCTACTTGGCCTCCATAAAGAATTTGAGCAAGGATTTAGGGCTACTGGTATTAATACCCTCTTTTGGTGTAAACTCCCCCCCCCCCAATAGCCATTGAGGATTTTGAAGCTGTTTGGGCAAAGTAGCTCCAAGTGTCTTCTGTTCCTCCCAACTGTGCTTCTGTTGGACTTGAGATTAAAGTACTTAAAACTATTGCTGTATAATTGCTGGTTGTGAACATAATGCCCGATCATCTGATTTAATTTAATTCACTCTTAGAATCTTCCCAGGTAGTGATGTCAGTCCAAGCAGCCTATAGCATCATAGATCCTCCTTTTTCCTCTTTTTGATGATAGGGATGTTGCGCCCCTCCAGTTATCTGGCACTTTGCCCTTTCTCCAAGACTTATTAGAGAAAAAACATAAAAGTTCAGCAAGTCCACCAGCAAGTTCTTTCAATGTTGTAGATTCAGAGCAAATATTCTCTGACCTGCTCTTCACAATTGCCTGGTGGAACACATTTTCTTGGAGAAGTTAGAGATGGAATGGAATTAATTAGCTCTGCCTCTTCTTCCTCATTTGTTAGTGTTATGCCATCTTCATAAAGCAGCTGGTATACGGTTCTTTCTCTTTTCCTTTTATTTTGAAGATTTCTAAAGCTTCCCCCCCCCCTGGTTCTTAGCAACCTTCACCAAACTCAGCTCATTTCAAAGTTTAGCATCTGACAAACTCTCTCTAATTTTGGGCTATTTCTGTGTACTCCACCTTGGTGACCAGTCTCTTCTTTCTGCCATCTATATGTGTTCCTAACTGGTCTTGAATCTTTAATAAACTTAATGTGCAGCCATATTGGCTCTTTTTGCTGGCTTCCTCCCTGCCCCAAAGTCAAAATTGTTTCTGATTGGGAGTTCCCAAAAAAGGGGATACTAAAAGCACAATCACCTGAAACTCATTTTCTCATTAGTTTCTCCTGCAATTGAATCCTATATGTATATCTCTGTTCTGAATTTAGCAAATGTAATATTAGGCTGCATCAACAGCAGTATAATTTCCAAATTTGGGGAGTAATCATTCCACTCTATTAGACCTCGCCTCAAATACTGTGTCCAGCTCCAGGCCATATTAGGGGATTCAGAGAAACTAGAGCAGATTCAGGGAAGGGCAACAAAGATGATGAGGGTACTATAAACTAAGCCCTATACGAGAGCTTGTAAAGATGTTGACATTTCTGCTTATTATCTTGTAGAGACATGAGTATAAAGTTTCTCTTTGCTCCAGGCCAGATATAATATTGCTGTTATAAGTTCTTCCACCCATCTGCAGGGGGTGTCAATGATGTCAAAATGGTAGGTGTGGCCTGTCAGTTGAAGCCCTCCCCTTTTAATGTGTGTTACACACATCACAGAGATATAAAAAGGGGAGGGACTTTGACAGCCCAGTGGTGCCTGCCCTTTTGGCATCATTGACACCCCCTGCAGACACTGCCTTACTGTCTTACATTTAGCCCAGATGAACCAACAAAATCACTCACTTGGATTTCTTAGCAGTAGTAGATGCTTTAAATATACAGTACAACATCATTCCTCCTTTCTCTCTCTTTTTGTTGCTTTTGCTCATTTTAATTAAATTGTATATTTCTGTTGCTTTATTCCAATCATAGGAGTCCTCCCACCAGCTATTATACCAAATCATATTTGCCTTCCTGTTCAAGTTCATTTTATTTATTTCCCACACTCTGGTATTAGAGTATAAACAATTGAAGCCCATAAGTTTATCAGCCAATATTCTTTCAGATTTTCACTGAGTTGTTTAATAGGCCCCATTACAGCAACACTTCTACTTCCTTCTACAGCAGGGGTCCCCAACCTGTGAGCCATGGCCCAAGTGGGCCGCACAGCAGGTGAGCGGTGGTGGTCCGTGCGATTGGCTCCCGCCTGCAAACCCCACCCTCCATCCGCACAATTGGCTCCCGCCTGCAAACCCCACCCTCCATCCGCACAATTGGCTCCCGCCTGCAAACCCCGACCCCCATCCGCACGATTGGCTCCCGCCTGCAAACCCCACCCCCAGTCCACGCGATTGGCTCCCACCTGCAAACCCCGCCCCCCCGGTCCGTGGAAAAATTGTCTTCCATGACCGGTCCCTGGTGCCAAAAAGGTTGGGTACCCCTGTTCTACAGCACACAAGTCTTTTTCTGATATGATTACTTCAGGGATGTTGTCATTTTAGATGTTCAAGCTTATCATGTTTTAGCTAAGTGCATTTTTACCAGTCCTTGTCAGGTACAACCCATTCTCTTTCTGGTTTTCTTCCATGGACTGCAAGGATGGATGAGAATTCCCCAAATTGTTGAACTTCCTCTCTAGATCTTCAGACTTTATTGAAGCTCATAGAAGTTGCTTCCTTTGTCATCTTCTTTTGAAGAATCTAATTTCTTTGATCTAATAACTCTTCAGCCTTTTGCATGAACTGAAATTTAGTAAAGGTTTCCCCTGCACAGTCGTGTCCAACTCTAGGGGCCGGTGCTCATCTCCGTTTGTTAGCCGAAGAGCCAGCAATGTCCAAAGATGCTTCCGCGGTCATGTGGCTGGCATGACGTGCGCGGAACGCTTTTACCTCCCCACTGAAGTGATACCTATTTATCTACTTGTATTTGCATGCTTACGAATTGCTAGGTTGGCAAGAGCTGGGGCGAGTGCGGGAGCTCACTCCATCACGCAGGGCTAGGAATTCGAACCTCCGAACCTGCAATCTTCTGATCGACAAGCCTGGCGTCTTACCCGCTGAGCTACTTGCTATTTCAATCCTCTGGCTTTTTCTCTAAGGATTCTGATGAGCTTTCAGTTGTTGCAAATTTATGTCGGGTTGTTGTCAAGCAGGAAAACATGTCACAAACATCATATGTGACAACAGCAAAATCCTGTTCAATCAGTCTCACTTTTGTTACTTAAAGTATCATTAGAAGTTTTGTTTTCCTTACTCCATTCTATGGTTCTCTAGTTAGCAATCTACACATTGTTGACTTAAATGGATTTTTTAAGGACAATTTCAAACTTTGCTGGCAAACTCCTTTTTGCTCTCCCTGTTCACTCAGTTAGTGTGATCACCCCCAGAAACTGGCTGCCTTGTATCCCTCCTATTGTCTCTACTTTCTCAGTAGAAGTCAGTCACTTGACTCAAGCAACTACAGTGGCAATCAGCTGCTCTCAGGAGATACTTCTTGCAATAAACAGGTATTAAGGAAATGAACGTGCAACTTCTCTGTTACTCTCCTCTCTTCCTTGTCTCTTCCTCCTATTGAACTTCACTGGAAAATTCCTGTTTGCTCTTCTTCTTCACTCATTCAGTGAACTCCTTGAAATTAGGCCATAAGAGCTGACATTTGTTTCCAGGATCAGAACTGAGGATTTTAACTGTTGGTCATGATTAATTGTGGTGGGTTATATTTAGTGGAATGGATGGGAGTTGCTCTATAATGTAATAAAAGTCAAAATGGTCAGAATTTGTTTTGCAATTGAAATAGCCCTTTCTGCTTTGGTTTGTGACTAATGGAATTGAGTTTTAAAATATGAATACATTTGCCCAGCTTGGCATATGCTGGAGAGGGCTTTCTCCTGGCTACTCCATCAGGCCATTTAGTAGGCTGGCTAAAATCAAAGGTGGGGACTTAAAGTTGCAGTAGGATTTCAACTCAAGAATCTCAAAGTTCAGGTTGGTTAAAATTTCTGACCATGTTCATTTTTCAAAAAACTTAACCTCCATTAAATGTTAACTTATTTTGCTTACAATCTCTAAATGTACAAACTGTCTTCAGCTCTTGGTTTGATTTCCAAGTCAAATGCCCTTCCCTTTCCCCAAGCCACAACTGACTCCTGTCCTTTCTAGGTTCTTCCTTTCCATATAACGTATCGCCTCCTCCTTCTCCTGTATAACATTTCACTGCACCAGGTAGGAACAGTGACCAAACATGTTTGGTACAATACTTGTAACTATTTTTGGCTTGATACCACATGTATCTTAGTTATACAGTATCTTATTTGAATTTCTGTAACACATCTATTTAGAGCTCCTTCCTAAAGAGGTTTAGGAAACCAGCTCAGTAAAAATGTAGTAGTGGGACTCTACTGGAAGTCCATAACTCCTCCATTATCTTTGTTTTCTGACAGTCTATTTCCACATTTTTACCTTTAAGATCCTGAGCCCACTGGTATGCTGGAGAGTGAATACAAGGGAGAGGAACTCTAGGATATTTTTTTGCAAGAGCACCCAAGTAAAATTGATGGCAAGTAAATGAAGTGATAACGAGTCTGTCCAGTTTCACTTGTTTTCTGGTATATTGACATAAAAGATGAAAAAGAATAACAAGAATAAATTGAGGCATGATTCTTTAATGAGGTTTATATTTTAACACTTCCTTTGTAGGATCCAGTGCATTTCAACCACTGCAATTGGCTGATGCCTGATGATCTGGGTACAATTTTCTGTGCAAGTTATTCATTCTAAAGTAGTGTTTTTCAAAGTTGTCAACTTTAAGATGTGTGGATTTCAACTCCCAGGATTCCCCAGCATGCTGTTCTAAAGCATAGCTGGCTGGAGTTGGTAGAACCAATAGTTCAGCAACATCTGGAGCAGTGTTTCTCAACCTTGGCAACTGTAAGATGTGTGGACTTCAACTCCCAGAATTCCCCACCCAGCTTTGCTGGCTGGAGAATTCTGAGAGTTGAAGTCCACACATCTTATGTTGCCAAGGTTGAAAAACATTGATCTGGAGAATTGCCACAGGTTCTTGACTGCTATATGAAGAACTGATTGTTCTAGGTTAAACCAGGGTACTTTAGGATCTTTGCTGTATTTTAAGGCTTAGTACCAGCCACTCTATTTAATGATATATAGGTAATGGGAAGAGAAATTATTGGTCTGGAACAAAGGGGAAAAAAGAGGAAAACATATTGTGAAGTATTTATCTTAAGGAAAATCAGGGCTGGCCATACTGGTAGGCAGAGAAACATGGCCCATTCAGCAATAAATTTTGGCTACCCTGAAAGAGCAAGCAATCAGTAAATAAGCAATCTAGTTATTTAGTTGTTTTTTCTATATTTTAATGCTACAAACAGGGTAAGGCAAGTGTTGGATTTTCAGTCTCCTATGTCCTAACCATTTTGCTGGTTGGGATGTTCTGGTTTTTGACATGGGTGGGGTAGAAGGGGCCATTGCAGCAAAGTGCGTTGTGCCAGCCCTGCAGAAAATCCAGCTCGTCCTCCTTCAGCTGCGCATGAATTCCCAATGTTTGTCCTGTTTTTCCATCAGGGATTGATAAAATGGATTACGTTTTTAAGGGAGGCAGCCAACATATTTCCTGGTCAATACTGGTGAGCTGGTGCCGGAAATCCTACCCTCTTCTTATGGTGTTTGGTTTGTATGTTTTAATTGAACATCTTAGTTGCTGTTTGCTGTAGAAACCCGTGAGGTTTCTGAAAGGCAGTTTAGAAGTAAATGAGGGATACAACCCAGATCCATCTCTTTGTCCTTTAGTCGGTGTATTCAGACAGTGGGGAGTGCAGTAGGGGTGCTGTTTTTAATGGTTCTAGTCATGCCTTCAAAGCTGATGAACAATTTCAAAGGAATGAACAAAAATAACATTTAAATTAAATATCCGGTATTTTGCTAGCTAGTGAGGCATGTTTACCCAATAATTCCAGCTTGTTTTGAACGAATATAAATGATATTTTCTGCAAATTGATGCTGGATCCGATGTAGCCTTGCTGAGCTTACTTCTAAGCAAGGGACATATTCAGACCGCATGCCAGAGAAATCCTTCAAAGAAGTAAAGGGGCTTCTTCTCACACCAGCCCTGCTGCTCTTCTTCCAGAGCACAGGAATTCATGCTGTGAATGTAATATGACATTGCGGCTTCTCCATCTGCTAAAGGCTCCAAATCCCCCCTTGAACTGATATGAAAGATGAAGCTTCAATTTGCTTCAAATCAGCCTTGAAGTCTGCCATATTAAAAAACAAAAAAACCACCATTTAAAAAATGTATTTAGTTTTCTGGTTGTTTTTCTGTAACATTTAGTAGACAAGCCTTCCCCAATTTAGTACCCACTAGATATGTTAGGTCCTGGAGGTGATGGACTTGACCTTGGGGGAGCTGGGGGTGGCGATGGCCGACAGGAAGCTCTGGCGTGGGCTGGTCCATGAAGTCACGAAGAGTCAGAAGCGACTGAACGAATAAACCACAAGACATGTTGGGACTACAACTCCTGGAAATCTCAGCCCTGGAATGACATCTGTTGGTCTGGCTGCCAGGAGCTCATAACCCTTCTCTGGGTACAGCCAGACGGCTGCATTAAAGAGGTGTCCACCAGTCATTGAATCAGCAGAAAACTATGGCATAAAATTGACTGACCCAGTTGCTGAGCTCTATACTACCATAATAATGAGCCTGTCAGCTGATGCTGACCTTACTGTTTTCATGCTGGAGAGGTTAGGGAGAGAGATCAACTGATTTATCCAGCTTCATTTGCCTTCCATCAAGTATTGCCTGCCTGCAGAAAACAACCACCAATCATTGTCCCTGACATACGGTGCGGCAGGGTTAGGCAATTGTAGGTGGGTGGGTGGAATGGCATTAGCCACTTGTCAAGTGGCACAACTAATGGGTCACAGCTGCAGAGGTGCTTGAGCCTGCAAAACAAACAAACAAACAAACAAACAAACAACAACCTATACAGGCATATGTATATATTGCTGCCTCATTGCCAATCTAAATCCTGCCATAGGTGTGGTGGTGGTGGTGACATTATGTATTGTGTGCAAGGCACGTAAAGGACAAGAACTGGTGGATTCCCCTGGCTGTGTTCCCTTCCCACCAAAAGTCACCAGCCAATAGGAAAACATGCACTGGCCATTTTCTTTAACGTGAGATGGAGCTGGAGAAGAAATGAGCTTTCATGAATGCCTAGACTTGTTCGTTTAGCCACTTGTCAAAACTCGCTCCAGAGTGTCTAAGAGGTGACCTTGCTATGGGGTGGCTGCATAATGAAGCAGGAGGGAACTCTATACCATGAAGCATCTTCCCCATGCATTTCAGTAAGGCTTCTTTTAAACACAGTTTAAAAGTTTATTAGAAAATGTGATTACCAATAGTATGAAACGGAATGGGGCTTGTCTTGACTGAATGTGAACAAGCTCTGCTTGACCAGTACACTTCTGCAAATTCATATCTTCAAAGACATTAAAAACATCACTAGGGAAAGGCAATATTGATGTAATATTTAGAAACTGGCCAGCATCATGTGGATGAAAAAGAGATTTTTTTTAAAATCTAAGCCCTTGGGTACAAACAAATGCATGCATGTATGTCTGGGATGTGGCACTTTGGCCCCCTGGCTTCCTTGACGGGGGGTCCTTAAAACGTCCCCCATAATCCCTCTTGCCCCTTCCTACATGCCTAGGCTGGCTGGCAAATTCTGAGAACACAAGTTCATGTCTCCCACCACAAGTTGGGGGAAGGCTGGCTTGTGGATGAATTGCCTCCCACACAAAATGCCAGAGAATTTGTCAGACTAATTGACCAATTTGCCAAATGCAGAGTCTATGGGAAAATTAAGAAGTTGCGCCTATTCTGAGGAACCATGTACGTGTGCATCCATATTGGTCACTGCTTGTTTCAGAGTTACTGACAAGTCATGCCTTGTGGCTAGAAAACAAGCAGGCAGGACCCTTCTCCCATTTGCCTTGCCTTCCCATGGAAAGAAGGAGGCAAAATGTAGCTGGCTGTGGCTTGCAACAGACCATTAGCACTGTAGATATGTTTGGAAAGTCAGATTAAATTTTGATCTTCCAGTACAGTACAGTACAGTACAGGGGAAAAAAATTGTCCAAATAGACAATTGTGCAAAAGTATTCTAATTCCGTTCTCTATCTATTTACTTTCATTCCAGGGTGTCAGGCTTAGAAGACATTACAGCAGTGTTTCTCAACCTCAGCAAGTTTAAGACGTGTGGGCTTCAACACCCAGAATTCTGGGACTTGAGGTCCACACATCTTAAACTTGCCAAGGATGAGAAATACTGCTACAGTATAAGTCTTGGCAGCATGTAATTATCATTGCAAGAACCTGAGGCGTTATGTAGCAGTGCTTGGTGGATTGGGCCTAGAGTGTTTGTGCTCCTGCATCTCCCAGCATCTTTTAGCAGGTAAAATCCTGAAGATGGTGCCTGGTAGGATTTCAAGTTGGCAGTTACTCAACTTTCTTCCCCATGCTAAATTTTGCATGTTACATTCAGTTCTAAAAGTCCAGGATCTACTGAGCTGGCATCTGGCCCAGTGAAATAAGATGTGAGATGTAGATATTCTAAGATTTTTGAATCTTTTCAATCTGATGAAAGGTGTTGGGTAATTCAGAAGCATACAGAACAGACTCCAGCTCCATCACTTTTACTTTTTGCTGATTTTGTGGGCAAAACAAGAAAACAGTTTTGCCTGTAGTAAAAAGCCTCTCTAGTTTTAAAACATCTCTAGGTGCTTTGGCAAAATAACATAATTTTTGTAGCTTAGAAGTGCTCTCCCTCCTGTATCTGGGCTTCTATTAATTACATGTAGCTAACAAGAATACCTGATTCATGTATCTGTCTCTCTAACTACCATCCCACAGGGAGGTGACATCTGCTATTGTAAAGTCAGCTGGAAGATCAAAGAACTGGTGAGACAGATTGGTTATGCAGATGTAAGTTATGTGTGAAACAAATTACCAGTACCTTATCAATTAACAGTTGTAATGTGTTAAAAAAAACTACTGTGTTTGCTGAGAGCTTTTGAGATTATCTGAAACCTGGCTATGTATGGTCTAAAGAGTAAGGACCATGACTGAGAAGGCCTGTCATCCTGTCCATGACATATAAATTTGATTGATAAATAAATAAATGTCCCGCAGGCCTCATGAAATGGGCAGATCCTCAGTAGGCCTTCCCTATATGTTCATATTCTATATTGGCAAGGTGATACCTGTTATAGGTAAAGGTTTCCCTGCACAGTCGTGTCCGACTCTAGGGGCCGGTGCTCATCTCCGTTTGTTAGCCGAAGAGCCAGCACTGTCCAAAGACACTTCCGCGGTCATGTGGCCGGCATGACACGCACGGAACACTGTTACCTTCCCACTGAAGTGGTACCTATTTATCTACTTGCATTTGCATGCTTTTGAATTGCTAGGTTGGCAAGAGCTGGGGCGAGTGCGGGAGCTCACTCCATCACACGGGGCTAGGGTCTCGAACCTCTGAACTTGTGACCTTCCGATCGACAAGCCTGGTGTCTTAACCGCTGAGCCATCGTGCCCCACACGATAGCTGTTACACTCTTCCTTGAAGAGCTTTTAAAGTGTTGTCTGGTACTTTGAATTAAGTTCTGAAGGCAGCCGGCAGCCAGTGAAGTGACTTCAGGATAAGAGTAATTCTACACTGATGGGGTGGTCCCATCAGGAGCCTTTTAAACCAGGTGTAACAGTCTCCAAAGGTAGCCCACATATACTGCATTAAAATAATCTAACAGTGTGGTGATCAAGGCATGAGTCAGTGTCACCAAGGTATCCTGGCTGAGGATAATGGGTGATTGAGCCTAACAAATTGTATACTGTACATCTTGAGGCTCACCTAAAGTCAGTTTTAGCCTGTCTGGGGATGAGATGAAAGTATTGATATGGGAACCTACCAGAAAAAAGGGTATTGCTAGGGCAGGTTTGGGCCATAATTAGATGCAAGTGGGGAAGGCCATTAGTTCCAGTTTAACCAAATGGATGCAGGAGAATTTAGCAAGAAGACCAATTACTGGAAATTAATCATGTAATTGGTGTGACATTATAACACTGGCATCTAACGTTTACTTACTTAGAGAGAATGAAAATCTTTTATTTATAATGAGCCCTTTGCTGGAGAAATCTTTAAAGATCGATAAGCATGGCGGTACAGTTCTTTGTATTAAAAGATCAAAGTATTCCAATCTTATAAATTAGTGATACTCGATCAGTGGGGTATGCCTTACTGGGGGGCATATAAACATTTTCTCCCCACCAGTCAAAGCATGTATGGGGATTGAGGAAAAAAAGAAAGAGGAGGGGGTAAAAAGCTGAAGACTTTAGCCAGGGCTGAAAAAACGGTCACGGACTGCTTGCCTCCAGAAATACTTTTGAAGAGCCGCTAACTTCTAATCAAAGGCAACCCTGGCTAATTCTGAATGGCCACCAGAAGCAAGGAACATTCCCACCCACAGCCTTGCTCAAACCACCAGGACCCATGCCACTGGTCTGGCTGTGGGTTCCCTGGCCAAGTTTGATCCAAGGTGGCAGGCAGCACAGAAGAGGGAGGTGAACATCTCTCATCACCTCTCATCTGTTTTCATCCACTTCTCTTGGTGAAGCTGGCTTTTCCGCACCTGCGGCTCTTAAATCAAAGCAACGAAGCAGGGCTGATGACCTAAGTTGTGTTTGCTTTATGCACTGTTCAGAATTCAAATGCTTATGGTCAGCAAATATCCTCAGTGCTCACAGTGATAACAATTGCAGCAAATAATGTATGTTTGATGTAAAAAAAATCAAAATCTGTTTTCTAAATGTACAAATTTAATTTGTTTTTAATTGCAGTACTTTGATTAATTGCAGAGATTTTTATTTTTATTGAGCTGGAATATAGGCTTTAAAAAAGTTGAGAAACATTGGTGAAATGGGGAGGGTTGGAAGCATTGCCTGGCTTTTGAGTAAAGCTCTTATTGTGTCTGCAACTTAGCTTCTCCTAGCCCGTCCCTCTAACTAGCCCATCACAATCACCCTGTTGTGATCTCTCTCAGGATTAGCGCTTGGGTGACCCCACAAAAGAAGCAGCAAGGAGGAAAGTTGCTGGAGAGGAGGGGATTCTGCATTCATGACCCACAAGCCCTCTCTGCTGTCGCATGCTTAAAGTTGGGACCCTCCCCCTGGCTTGTCTCATTTGCCATAACTTGCTTGGTTTAGTATCCCTCGAGTTCAGAGTCAAGGAAGTAGTGATTGCTTGACAGTATTTTTCCCAAGCTTACAGAATACCCTCAGGCAAATGACAGGCTTCAGACTGTGTATGTCCCTCCTATGTTGGTCCCTCTAGCATTTGCCCTTTTATCCGTTTCCCCCCCTAGCTCTGAACAGTGGGAATTGCCTGCCACCCTGCCTCTTTGCTGCCCTGCTGGTTTGGGGCATTTTTATAAAAGGTTCTATCTCATGCGGAGACATTATGGATAGCAACCAAGATTTTTCTTCAGTGTACTGACATTGTGAGAGCAGGTGTGTAAACACAGCTGTAGCAGCTGCTCTGTATAGCTTACGTGAACTGCCACTTGTAAATTGCTATGGTGACCTGATCTATAAGAAGATCAAAACATCCAAGATAAAAGCAGTGTGGGTGTGCAAACAAGCCTGATCTGCATTATATAATGTGTGGGATGCCAAAGACAAAAGTGCCTTTTTAATTTTAAACAAAACATTATCAAATGCTGGATTGGCCAAAGGAACAGATGAAACAGAGCAACAAATGGAAAGGCAGCTATTAGCAAAAACAACTCAATTACTTTGAGTTTTTAAAAAAATGAGTTTTTCAAATTATAATTTATAGTGCCTTTAACATTAGAGTCCTAAACCTTTGTACTCTGAAATGCAACTGAGCAATGGGGTGGCTCCCTCGTAATGGTTTTTTGGATTACAAGTGCCCTTAGCCTTTGAGTGACAAGCCAGAAGGTACAATCCCCCAAAAGTAGGGTGGCTGGGTGCGAGTGGAGCCAGGACAACCCTGAATTTGGTTTGAATTCATTTGCTTTTAATTAAAATTAAATATACAGTAATTGATATGTTTATTCTCTTTAATGAAAGAATAATTAGTTTAATTTAATACATGGTCATAATTATCCCCTTTTTGATCTATTAATCAATCTGCAATAACTTTTAGTGGGTTTTGAAAGCTGCATCAGAGAGCCTCAGTTTCTGCTTTAGATATGGGAGACTGTTGGTTTGCATCTTTGATCTGGTTAACATTATGTTGAAGAGGGCAAATGGGAGGTTATTGTCAGGCTTCCCTCTCAGTTATCACCTTCACACTTAAGAAGGCAAGAACAGGAGGGAGCACTGAATTAATGATTTATTTATTTATTTATTTAACTATCAAATTTCTCTGCCACCCATCTCGTACACGACGACTCTGGGCAGCTGTCCATATATCTGTCCATGTCTAAATTTATATTTATCTTCGTATGCACCGAGAAGAAAAGGGACAAAATGAAGGGTCTACGTGTGTGGGGGTGCACACACATGTGCAAAAGTTATATGCACAGATAGATATGAAATACTTATGAAAGGCTGATAAAACATACTTTGTTTGCCCTCATGCATAGGGGTCAATTAACTCAATGTCTTGGAATCTGCTGAACTGGGAAGTGACTTCTGCCTTATCAAGAAACACATTAAGCCCATGAAGATAAATATACTTACATATTCTTGTTTGAAAGCCTTCACCTCTGCTAATAAGTTATGATTTTATATTTGAGTAATAATGTATGGCTCTTTTTGGTATAAGCAATCTCTATAGGTTTGGTGTGTGTGATTTAATTTATAATATTAGTAATAATAATAGCTATTATATTATATTATATTATATTATAATATTATATTATATTATATTATATTATATTATATTATATTATATTATATTATATTATATTATATTATATTATTATATTATATTATATTATATTATATTATATTATATTATATTATATTATATTATTAGATGGGAACCGCCTGGGAATTTCAGGGCTGTTCACTAAACTGTTAGGTTTATACACTGAGGTATAAGAAGGAGGTGAAGTAAAGCACAATTGGACCTGCAAGATTGTATTATTATGGTCTGTCTCAATAAGGTATAGTTCTAGTCTTCCTCTGGAGTTGATTTTTTTGGCCTGGTCTACCTAATGGGGCTGATAAAGGCTGCCTTGAAGTATAATTTCTTGAAGAACAGCTTAGAAATGAAAAACCAAAACAATTCAGATTTAGTACACAAAGAGATCAAGTGGAATAAAGGTGCTAAATCATTAGGAACAAGTAAACAAAAGTAACTAGAGAGTAAATTCAGGCAAAATAATTTTATTGGACAGTATTACTACCTCAGTAATGGATGACAATGAAATAAATTGAGGTTGAATTCCCACAACATGGAGGTACTGTGGATTGCCTAGGAATTCGTGATTTTGACAACCCTGAGTGAGGTTGCATCCTTCTATGGAGCAGGTACATAGTCTGGGCATACTTCTTGATCCATCTTAGGAGACGCTCAAGTAGCCTCCTAGCTGAAAATGCCTTTTCCCAGTTCTGGTTATTCCTGGGCAAGGGCAGTCTTGCCTTGCAGACCATCTTGCTTCTACCAAGTTCAGGCATGTGCCACTTCACATTTGCCTTTTGTTCTTCAAACTTCTTACCCCTCTCTTTTTCTCATGAGCTCTATTCAACCACAACTACCCCTTCCTCTCAATCCATTCAGTCTTCCTACATATATTTGTTTTACAATTCAATCCTCATTCAATTGTTCTGCATTTTTCCTCACATGTCCGGCAAATAATAAAAACCGATTGGGGAAATACGAAGTTATGAAAGATATATAGATCCGAAAGAATTTCCTTGTTTCACTGATTCCACCAAAGCTTTTTCAAACATTTCTGCACAATTAAGACAGAAGAGTATGAGAGTTCAATAAAACATTATATAAAACTTAGCATCACTCATTTACCACATTTATTTTCCAGATTAATTTTTCATACAAATCCTATTTTTTCCAATTAAGTAATTTAATAGAAAAGTAAACTGTTTTATGCTCTCATGCATAATATTATTTTATATTATTTTATCTCCATAAAGTGTACTACCTGCCCACACACCCACACAAATGCCAGCTCTCTTAAATTATTGATAGATCGGTCTGGATATTTTTGTGCATAAACTAGGAGGTTTGCTCCAAATGGATGAGGCTTAGAGGAAGTCCTCCATTTTGTGGTAGACATTTATCTACACAAATCATTGCTGCTGCAAAGATAGGATAGATGTAACCTTTTGAATGAAGGATCATGAAAAGGTTTCTTCATATTTATGTTGCTATTACTCAGAAGTATGGTGCAAAAGGGCATCTATTTTCTTCTTTTTCAAGAATGCCAGATAATCAATTTTTTCCTTCTACTTCAGAATGCTGCTGCAGTTGTTTCTTTTAGAGCATTGCATACCTTCAGGCACTGCTTTGTATATATTTTGAAGGGACTTCATTGCACGCAAACACACACGGTAGGCAAGAACATGACCAGGTGCTTAAGGAAATAGAGGTAAAAGATAGAGAGATGAAGAATACAAATCATGATAAAATCACAAGACAGCAATCCTAATCCCTTCATGTTGACTGCTGGAGTGGATGAAAATGCCTCCGTTGGCAGTCTAGGAGCACCCACTGTTGCTGATCACAAATTAATATCAATTAACCACACATGAACATTTATGACAGCAATATAGGAAAAATTGGGTCTTTTCAAGTAAATGTGCAATATTTAGTGTGCTTTATTGTACACTGCCTAGAGAGCTTCAGCTATTGGGCGGTTTAAACTTTTTAAATAAATAAATAAATAAATAAATAAAAATAATGAGAACGTCCTCCACATCATTAATATAAGCAAAAGACAAAGCAAAGATTAAACAGACTAAACTGGAAGGGAGAATAAAGAACTGATTCAGTAGAGGTTTCATCTTAGGGCAGCATTTCTTCCATTTTATTTTTCAGGTTATAGTTTAAAATTCATTTGTTTGTGCCCTTCTTCATACATGCCACAACAGCTTGTTCTAAAATTCTCTAGTCTGTACACTCCCAGTTATGCTTTTCTGTTGCTCTTGATTATTTTTTTTAAGCTAGCATATGCTTATTTGCCCCATTTCTTTCAAATTATGACCCAATGAATTTTAAGGCAATGATAAAGGGAGGAAGCATTGTCTTTTCTAGAGTCTCCCTTACTGGCTTAATTGAGTAACATTTATATTGCAAGATATAGCTTATGAAAGTTATAATTTTCCTATCATCTAAATTGCAGGCTAAAAATTGTGTTAAGAAAACATTGTAGAGAATGAATTGCTGCTTTCAGAATGAGTCTTATTCACTGACAACATAACTGGCAAATGATTACCAAAAATGGGATGGTTTTTTATCTAACATTTGTCAGTTGTAGTATGGATTTCTAATTGCAATCCATTTGATAATGTGTACATTATAATTTTGAGGAGCAAATGACCTCAGCCCATGAACGTGAAGAAATTATATATGGTAGTGGCTAAATATAGGATCCAATCTGTTCCGCCAGAAGCATTAAATATTATGAGAAGAACATAGCAGAGGCAGCTTAAAAATACATTTTACTCTTTTGTCAGAATTTCCAGGTCAGTCCCAAAATCAACAAGGGAGGCTATTTTATGTTTGGCTTATGATTTCTTACTCCATTCCCAAGTCCGTTACTCTTCGTCACTAAGACATACAACAGTCATATTATTTTCTGTTCTAATCCAATGGGTTCTCCTGGACTCTGCACCTGAATTGCAGGATCTTAGTCCCAGGATTTCTGGCAACCCTATGAGCTGTGTCCTCACCACTTCCTTAACCCAGTTATTTAAAGACCTAGTGGCTAGAGCATGACAGCTTATTGTTGTGATTTGTGGTTTAGCATATTCTGAAAACCCTGTGTATTTTGTACTCTGTGGTCCAATGTATAGTGTGGGGTATGCTGGAGGGGTTTCGGGGACCACATGCAAGATACTTGTAAATTTGGGGGGATTACCCTTGTTAAGAAAAGTTGACCAGCAATAATGGGATGGCAGAGGACAGGCTGGCAAAGATTACAGAGGAGGGAAGCTCTCAGAGAAGGAGTATGGGAGGAGAAAAGAGGAAGGGAAAAGAGGAACAGGACAAAGGGGGAGGGGATGGATTTTGGAGGTGAGAGGAACCTAGGGGAAGAGAAGGATTTATTGATATGGTAAGAGACTTGGATTATGGAACACATTTTTATTTTTCACACTTTTTGTTACCCTTTGTGCTTTGGTTTCAAATGAAAGGACAAAGCAGGTCATTGTCATTTCTTAAAGCCGAACAAATCCAAACCAACCCATCTTTTACTGCAGAAGGCTGCAGAGTTCTGGTCTACAATGGATTATGAATACAATGGAGTCACCTGCTACAGCAAACAGCTCATCTGTAGTCCCAGACAGTTGGTCTCAAATCCAGCCCCCATATCGCAAGAACTGTTCGTTGCTCAAGTTTTTTGTACAGCTTCAAAACACCATAAAATCTGCCCAGGCCCCATAATATGGTGAAAGAAATAAACCTGTTGGGCAAAGAAGATTGGAAGAATTTGCTTTGCTTAAATTCAAAAATAGTGTGTTACTGCATCCAAACTAGGATCTGCAGTTCATTGGTCCTCTGAAATCCTTGGCCTGTGAGTGGATGTGGCTGGGCCTCTTCTTCTTCCCTAGTCATCCACCCTCCTGGGCCCTGTTCTGAGATTACAACTCAGCAGGTGGGAGGAAGAGTCTCCGCAACTCTCTTTCCACTATTTCACCTGGTTTCTCCTCAGCTGGGCAGGGTGGTGGGGTGGGGAGGACAATCTCCCTTCTCTGAGATGCTCAGCTGATCGGCCACTTAAGGACAAAGAACTTGATCTCTTTCTCCAGTGACACTTTGTGGTGAATCCACGGACTTCAGGGAACATAAGAAAGGGATGTGGCTTTGATTACACAGTTGCAGCTGCCATCTTGACTTCTTCGACCCCCTTGTAGATGCCTCTGATGGCCTGCCTAGTGAGATGAGAGCCTTCTTTTCCAATTCAGCCCTAAGTAAGGCAAATTAAATGGAGGGGTGGGGTACCTGTATGTGAGTATAGGTGGCATGTGAGAATGGAGAGTCAATATGTTTCTGTGCATATGAGCTTTGGCTAAAGCCCCACTCATTGATCACCCATACTTTCCTCAAGACAATGCAGCCCTCAGAAGATAAAGGATTCCTATAGCTTATTGGAATAAACTAACAGTAGTTTGGTCTGGTCTTCTTTCAGATAATTACCATTTGCTCTGGAAGAATCAGTTTCTGAACTGTCCTATGTCAAAAGACATGATGAGAAGCTTTACATACATTTTTTTTATAAAACAGGATCAAATCAAACATACTGATAAAATCCAACTGAAACCATTTTAAAGTATGAATAATAAGAAGAAAAATGTATCAAACAAACAAACAAACAAACAAACCATACTCAGCACTCACACATGGAAGCCCTGTGTGAAGAGATAAATCCTTAGGAAATGTCCAAAACTTATCAGGGTTGATACCAGCTCAGTATGAAGGGGTGGAAGCTTCCAGAGCAGGGTTTCTCAACCAGGGTTCTGTGGAACCCTGGGGTTCTGTGAGAAGTCACTAGGTGTCAGAACTCTGACAGGAACTCAGAGTCCTGCCATAAGCCGACCGTTGAAAGGAAGAAAAGGGAAGATCGAAACTGGCGGGAAAGTGATAACAAACAGCCAATCACCAAGTGATACTTACATGACCTGATCTGGAGAAAGTCCGAGAAGGGAGGGAGCGGGATCAGGGCCAGAAGGGTATAAATAAGCAACCGCACTCATTCAACACATTCTTGCCTTTCTTTTACGCTAACCCGTGTATACCTGCAATAAACCGTTTACTTTTCCAATACGAGCGCTTCCACGTGGTTATGGAGAAGAACGTTCGCAGACACGTTGTGGAGCGTCTCACATAAAGGCAAGAATCATCCCTAGCCGATTTTCCTGTGGACGAACCTGAAACCTTCAGGGAGCCCATGGTCGAGATCGGCTCCTGCTTGCATTGTAGGGTGAGCAACCGACAATTACGACATCAAGCGGACATGGAACAGGCCGAAGTGTACCAAGCCAATGACAAGGCCAACACGTGCCTGACGACAGCGGCAGCACAACTGGTAAACGAGGGACCCGGGGAACCAGCCAGATGGCGAAAGGCAAGGAGAAACAAAGAGAGGGAGGTAAATGAACCCCCCCAAACCCCCATACCACGAACACAACCCCAAACGGCAGAGTGGTCGCTGGGGGTGGGAGGAGGCATGGCCCCGGCACCAGGGAAGCAAGCAGCCAAGGCGCGAATCTCGCAATCACAGAGAATCGTGGCACTAGAGGCCAGGGCAGCCCGCGTGGAAACGGGGCTGGTTACCATGGATTCCAAGCTGACAGCGATCCAAGCTGCCCTAGAAAAGCTACTTAAAAAACCCCAGCATCGGGAGAGGGATAGAAGCAAGGTCAAGGAAGATAGATCACCCTCTGAGTCTTCTGAATCCAGGAGCATGGGAGAAAGTGACGAAGAGAGGGAGGAGGACAGAGACGAAATAGACGAACCAGCAGCACACACGAGCTATGTGAGCAATCCCACGCCCTACCAACAGAGCAAACCCGTCATAGTAACAAAGCTAAAAACTAAATTTGACGGGGACCCAGAAAAGCTAGCATGCTTCCCGAACCACGTAAGAGGGTTCATGGAAGAATCGGAACGGTTTTTCCTTAACAAAGAAGCCAAAGTCAGGTATGTGTCCAACTTCCTGATTGGAGAAGCGGCAAAATGGCTAGCAATGCTACACGAAACGAGGGCTAAAGAACTGCACAATTTCAGCACGTTCATGAAAGCACTGAGGAAAAGATTCGAGGACACCCTATCCCGAATGTCAGCCAAGGCGGAAATTCAAAGATTAAGGCAGGGACACCGTACGGTGGTGGAATACGCATTAGAATTCAAGAAACTAGTCAGCCACCTACCAAACTGGCCTGAATCATTCAAAGTGGAATACTTCCAGATGGGATTAAGGCCTGAGCTACTAGATATGGCGGTGGGGAGAGGGGACCCGGAAACACTTGACAAATGGGTCCAGTTGGCAGGAAAAGTCGAGAGCACAAAATTACGAATCCGCTCATACCGCCAACTACAGTACGCAGGGAGAACAGCACATGCTAGCCAATATCAACCCAAAAGGGACTACGAAAGAAGACCATGGGCTGAGGAAAAAGAGCGGTGAGCAAAGAACAAATTATGCTTCAAGTGCGGGAGAGAGGGCCACCAGATCAACGAGTACAACCAACCAACAGAAAAGAGCAAAACAGGAGAAAAGCAGCACAAAGCCCCCCCTACAAACAAACCACAGCAAAGGCGGCCACGGAAAGGCACAATTTCACAGAACCGGACTCGACCATGGGTGAATCTACTGATGAGGAGTTTGTGCTGGCGGGAAACGACAACGGCCTGCCCTAAAGTGCGCCGCAGGACAGGCCTTCAACAAGGGGCGCAATGACACATTGATGACAGAAGACTGCCCAACATTGAAAGTCAGGGTAAAATTGGAAACCTTGGATGGGAGGGAGCAATTTGTGGGTGCAGCAATGCTGGACTCTGGGTGCTCAAGATGCTTGATGCACCCATCTATAGCGATTGACATGGGACTAAAGTTATTCAAACTAAAATCACCCATCACATTTTGTCAACTCGATGGGTCAGAGATGAAAGGGGGGCCGGTGGGGCATTTCACGGAAGTGGTAAGAATGCTAATTGGCATGCACATGGAGATCGTGCGCTTCATCGTGGCCCCCATATCAACACAGCCCATAATACTAGGACTTAAATGGCTACGGGAAAGAAACCCCCAAATTGATTGGGTGTCAGGGGAAATGGAGTTTATAGATGGGACATACAACACCGAGAGTAATAACACGAAGGGAAATGGAACTGAAACGGGGGCAGCTGGGATCGCAAAGGGGGAGGAGACACGACAGGGGGAGATGATGTCATTCCCAAGAAACTACATCCCGGTGAAAGATGTCTTTGACGAACACGAGTGTGACCAGCTACCCCCCCACAGAAACACGGATTGTGCTATAGAACTCATCCCGGGAGCCACTTTTCCCAAGCCAAAAATGTACGCGATGACCCAGAGGGAACTACAAGAACTACGCAATTCATAGATAAAAACCTGGCCCGGGGATTCATTGAACCGGCTAATTTCCCCTTGGCAGCCCCAGTGCTTTTTCGGAAGAAAAAAGATGGTTCCCTGCGTCTATGCACTGATTATAGGGGACTTAACGCAATATCAGTCACAAACCAGTACCCCTTACCACTACTAAAAGACATGCTGGCACAATTGAGTAAAGGGAAAATTTTCATGAAATTGGACCTGAGAGAGGCATATTACAGGGTCCAGATAAGGGAAGGGGACGAATGGAAGACAGCGTTCAACTGCCCACTCGGGTCATTTCAGTACCGCGTACTCCCATTCGGAATTGCGGGGGGGGGGCAGGCATCTTCATGAAGTTAATCAATGAGGTCCTCTATGAATTTTTATACCAAGGGGTCATCGTATATCTTGATGACATATTAATATTCTCTGAAAACATGGAGGACCATGTGCAATTAGTGAAAGCGGTGCTAGAAAAGTTACTGGACGCAAAACTATATGTCAAATTGGCCAAGTGCGAATTCCATAGAGACAAGCTAGACTTCCTGGTAGTAATCTTGAGAGTCCCTTGGACTGCAAGGAGGTCAAACCAGTCAATCCTAAAGGAAATCAACCCTGACTGCTCATTGGAAGGACAGATGCTGAAGCTGAAGCTCAAATACTTTGGCCACCTAATGCGAAGAGAGGACTCACTGGAAAAGACCCTGATGCTGGGAAAGACTGATGCTGGGAAAGACTGAAGGCAAAAGGAGAAGGGGATGGCAGAGGATGAGATGGTTAGATAGCATCACCGATGTAATGAACATGAATTTGAGTAAACTCCGAGAGACAGTGGAGGACAGGAAGGCCTGGAGTGCTATGGTACATGAGGTCACGAAGAGTCGGACACGAATAAACAACTGAACAACAACAACAAAAGACTTCCTGGGCTTCCGCATCTCGCACAAGGGCATTGAAATGGACCCTGCTAAGGTGCAAGTGGTCCTGGGGTGGGAACCCCCGTGGACCAGGAGGCAATTACAGGCATTTATAGGGTTCGCAAACTTTTACAGAGAATTCATAAAAAATTTCGCACAGATCGCACTCCCACTAACTGACCTATTAAAGACAAAAAGAAATGGAACCAAGACAACCGTGAGACAGCCCAGTACTAAGATAAAGTGGACGCCGGAATGCCAAGAAGCATTTGAGAAACTCAAGGCTCTTTTCACAGCAGAGCCCATACTGAAGCACCCCGAAGTCAACAAACCATTCATCATCCACACGGACGCGTCCAATAATGCAGTTGGGTCAATCTTGCTGCAAGCGGACGAAGACCAGAACCTGAGACCCTGTGCCTACATCTCAAAGAAATTCAGCGACACAGAGAAACGCTGGCATGTGTGGGAAAAGGAAGCGTTTGCCGTCCGTTACGCGCTAGCCGCATGGAGACATCTGCTAGAAGGATCGTCAGTGCCATTTGAGGTATGGACAGATCATAAAAATCTGGAAGCACTAAAATCCCCAAGGAAGCTAAACCCCAAACAGCTCCGCTGGGCTGAGTTCTTTAGTAGATTTAACTTCACGTTAAAGTACTTCCTGGGGGAAAGAACTACCTAGCAGATGCGCTGTCGTGCCTACCACAACATGAAGGCAGAACAGAGGAAATCATGGAAACGCTGTTCCCCAGCAACCCCGCACACACAGTAGGTGAGCTGAAAACACAGAATCTACAAGGGGGAAACATGGCAGTCACACGGAGGCAGGGGGAACGGAGAGAAACTAAGACCCCACTAGAAACAGATATACAAACAGCTATCCCAAATGACAATTGGTGGGAGGAAAACAAGGAAATGTTACAAGAACACAACGGCGGGTGGTGGTAGGACAACAAATTGTATGTACCCGACAGCCTACGAAAACGGGTATTGGAAACAAGCCACGACCACAAGACAGCCGGACATTTTGGCTTTGTCAAAACCATCCATCTAGTCAGGTGCTAATTCTGGTGGCCCACACTGCACAAAGACGTAAAAAAGTATGTGAAAACCTGCCAGGTGTGCGCTACAGCCAAGAGAACAATAGGGAAACCTATAGGACTGCTACAAAATGTGGCCAACCCCATGCAACCATGGCAACAGATTGCCATGGATTTCGTGGTCGACCTACCCACGAGCAAAAACAAAACGGCGGTATGGGTAGTGACAGACCTATTTTCGAAACAGGCGCACTTTATCACGTGCAACGGGATCCCAACTGCACAAAGAATGGCCAAGCTTTTTATACAGCATATATACAGAGCACACGGCACACCAGAACGGATTATCAGTGACCGCGGAACTACTTTTACATCTAAGTTCTGGAAAGCGTTCCTAAAATTGATTGGGTCTGAACAAGGATTAAGCAGCGCATTCCATCCTTGCACGGATGGATCTTCAGAACGCTTGATTTCCATACTGGAACAGTACCTCCGGTGCTACATAAGCTACCAGCAAGACGACTGGGCTGACCTACTACCATTTGCGGAAGTAGCCTACAATAACGCGGTACACAAAAGCACAGGATTCACACCGTTCAAGATAGCCACTGGTTAAGACTTCGCAGCCATTCCAGAAATAGCAAGGATTCACAGGACAGAGAAACACGGCCCTCTGCAATCAGACGGGTGGATAAATAAAATAACCAGCAATTGGCCGGTAATGCTACACACATTGCAAGAAGCAAAAGCCACATACAAAAAGTATGCAGATAGGAAAAGAACAATGGAGTGGGAACTCAAAGAAGGAGACAAAGTATATCTGTCCACAAAAAACTTAAGGTCCACACAGCCATCACGAAAACTAGCCCCAAGGTTCATCGGGCCATTTCCCATAGCAAAAGTGCTAAACCCAGTAACAGCGAGACTACAACTCCCAAAATCGTTGAAGAAAGTGCATCCCGTATTCCATATAAGCCTATTAAAACAATATCACCACTCAGATCAATGGCACCCTGAAGCCCCAGAACCGGCGCCGATGATCGTGAATGGAGAGCCACATTTTGAAATAGATAACATCTTCGACTCACGGCGACACAGGGGACAATTACAATACTTAGTCAAGTGGCAGCACCTACCAGCAGGGTTCAAAGAATGGGTGGCGGAGAAAAACATGCAAGCGCCAGAGCTAATTAGAAGTTTCCACCGCAAATTCCATGACAAACCCCATTGAAAACCTTATTAACATTGTTTAACTTATGTTTTTACAGATACCGCGACAGAGGCTAATCAAATAAACACAGGCACGGGAACGAGATGTGGGGGGGGGGGAGAAGATCTTGGGCCGGAGGCATGTCAGAACTCTGACAGGAACTCAGAGTCCTGCCATAAGCCAACCGTTGAAAGGAAGAAAAGGGAAGATCGAAACTGGTGGGAAAGTGACAACAAACAGCCAATCACCGAGTGATACTTACATGACCTGATCTGGAGAAAGTCCGAGAAGGGAGGGGGCGGGATCAGTGCCAGAAGGGTACAAATAAGCAACCGCACTCATGCAACACATTCTTGCCTTTCTTTTACGCTAACCCGTGTATACCTGCAATAAACCGTTTACTTTTCCAATACGAGTGCTTCCGCGTGGTTATTGAAAAGAACGTTCGCAGACACGTTGCGGAGCGTCTCACACTAGGAGTTCCCTGGGAGATCACGATTTATGAAAAAAAATATTTCAAATTCAGACAGCTTCACATTAAAGAGGTAAGTTTCATTCCTTATTTTTAGTTTACTAACACTGTTAATGCATATATACAGGCCAACCCATGAAACGAATATAATAATTTTGTAACTTCTGGCCTATATTTGAGCCTGAATGTGCAGGGGTTCCCCGAGGCCTGAAAAAATATTTCAAGGGTTCCTCCAGGGTCAAAAGGTTGAGAAAGGCTGTTCCAAAGGCTGTGTTTGTATGACACACTTAGCCAGAATTTCATAATCTATGAGTCAGAGTTGATCAAATTTGAAGTGGGTTGGAGATTTTGGGAGACATTCCTCCTCGTAGCAGAATCACTGTCAGAACGTGGTCCCATTCTGCATCCAGAGGGGCTTGTCTGAGTGGAGCAAGGGCATGGGCTGGCAGGGCTTTCGTATGACCTTGCCGGGATCCAGCATCCCGGCCTCCAGGGCTGGAGTACTGTCTGGGTGGGGTGGGAGGCCTGGAGCACAGTCTTGGAAGGATCCTGCCCTGGGTGTCTGTGTAATATAAATGCTCAGGGCTGGATCTCTATCCAGGAAGGGTTGGGGAGGGAAGACCCTCAAATGTGGTCTGGCAGGGAGCCAATCCTAGGTGCTTAAGGAAGATGAAATTTAATTATGGTGTGTGTGTGTGTGTATGTGTGTGTTTCATGCTTTTCTTTAGCCCCAATGAAATCTTTAGCTTTGTTTATGGGATGGGGGGGCACACAATTTTTTTTTTGTCATTGTCATGGATCTTACCATCACAAACATTGAGGATCACTGTGTAGTGGCAATGCAGAAGACCATTGTTATTTTGAGGAGTTAAGTGACATATTTTGATTTTCTCCCTCACACGAAGAAGATTAGAGTGTATTTTTATAAGAATTTTATTAAGTTTAAAACAAAGATAAAAACTACAAAAAAACAAAAAAACTACAAAAAGAAAAAAGAAAAACTAAAAAAGTGTGAAACACAAGAATTTTTTTTTTAGAAAATTACATACAAAGGTGACTTCCAACTTTCAACAGCAAGAATATACAGCACTTTCCATAATCAATCCCTTACTCTATATCAAACCAAGATCACATTATTTCTATAAATCCTTCCATTAGCACATATACAAATCACTAATGTAATTGCTCCTTCCTATAATATAATAATATAATATAATATAATATAATATAATATAATAATTTCTAAATCAACTTCCCTCCCCCATAAAACAACATTTACCTAATTATTTCCTTCCTACCACTATTCTATACCACTTCCTACCACTACCACTATTCTATATATTTCTGTCCACTATAAGAATCAAATTATAAAAACATATAAATTGTCTACTTTTATAATTAATAGTACTACAGCAATTAATCCAAATCATTAAAGAACAATGAAATATAATATTCTCAATTAAACATTCATAAATTTTATCCACTATAATAAAAATCCAATTATAAAACATATAAATTATCTACTTTTATAATTAATAATACTACAGCAGTCTTAACCCTATTAAACCTAAAAACCAAGCAATTATTATTATACCTTATAGATACCTTATAAATCTTAAAAATCAAACAGACTTTAAAGAGAATCGAATAAATCTTAATCCGAATCATTAAAGAGAAATAAAATCATAAAAACCTCATTATCAATCCAATTAAACATTCTTAATTTTTTTACCCCACTTCGAAATAAACCAAAACATTTGCATATCTCCCTATTACCCACAAGGCATTTTTCTTACAAACATCAAGCAGCCCCACTGCCCCCTTTAAAAACTCAAACTTCTCAGCAAAAAAACTCCCACAAAGCAGTTTTTCTTCTCTCCCAAAACTTTCCCTGAGAAAGTCATAACAATCCCCCAGAAAAACAACTCTCTTTGTTATCTGCAGCTCAGACTGTCGCTTTAACCCCTTCAGCACCAAAATGTAATTGTCTTCTGGCATTACTTCAACTCACTGTCAGTAGAAAGGTCCCCAACCTTGTCAAAACTTTCATCTTCTTCTATGACATCTTCAGCCAGATGACACCCTTTAGAAATAATATCTTCCCCAATGTCCCGAATATGCTGCAGAATAGCTTGATAGGCATCCTCAAAAAACTGTCTAAAGATCTGTTTAAAATCAGAGTGAAGCTCACCACGGAACTCTTGAGACTTCCATGCTTCAGGCAGCAGATTATGGTGCCCCCTAGATACTTGACTCGTGCAGATAGGAGATAATGAGTTAATAAGAAACTTCCAAGTGACATTGAAACAAGAGAGAAAGTACCTTAACAAGCAGTTCTCAGAGAAAGTGAACAGAGAACTAAAAGTTCAAAACAGCAATTTCAGCGTGCAGGAAAATATTAAATCCTTCAAATTCAGTACAAAAAAAAACAACAGGTAGGCAATTATTTATTCTCAATTCTCCTTAGTCTTTAAACAGGAAGACAAGCCAAAACTTTAAAAAAAATTAAAATTTTAATCCAGAAATAACGATAAGCACCAAGAGAGTCCGCTTTTTCTTACTGTAGAAAGCCTCTCTTAGGGTACAAAACTTAAAAAATATATAAATTGAGTGATTTAGAAATGGGGTGGCGCGACCTACTGTCCCTTTAAGGCTACAATGCGGCATGGAAATGATGGCGTCCCCGTCTCCTGTCGTCTCTTACTGGATTGTCGCGAACACTGTTTGCAATTCTCTGGCTGCAAGATGGCGTTTTGGAGTGCAAATGGGATGATTCCAAGCATTTTCTGATCTAGGGCTGCAGGAAAAACCTGCCTGTGCCCCAATAAAAAGCCACGTTGTCAGATCTGCCCGTGGAGCTCGTGGACACATCTGGTCAGTCGGCCATGTTCCCCACCAGAAGTCAAGATTAGAGTGTATTTTGAGTTATACTGATGTTTAACTGGCTTGTTTTTAATTCTGTTTGGAATGGAGGGGGAGATAAGAGAAAAACCCCAGATTAAAAGTTTAAGAATAAGTCTACTCCTCCAACAGCCCTCCTAGAAAATATTTCAGCTTGAAATGGGGGTGGGGGAGATAAGAGATTATTTTTGTTAAGCACTAGCTTATCTGTATAGCTTCCCAGGCTCTTGGAAACAGGTGCTCCAGACTCTGGGAAGCATCCAGTGAAGGTCGGGTCATGCAGCCTCGGCACCATGGAAACAGGGTCACAGGGCTTTAGAGCCAGACTTTGATAAAAACCTTAGGATTGTCTTTTGAGTTTGAGAGCTTCTGCACAGACTCTGCACACTGGGTGCTGTGGAACTTACGCCTGGGGTATTTCCGCTGCCTTGGTTAGGAGGCTCCTGGCAGCTGAGGGGAGTAAAGTTTTACCTTGTTTGGGTATATAATAATGAATCTGCCTAAACTGTGTTTCTGTTTAAATTTGTTTCCTTACGTTTATAATAAACTTAAACTCTCTTTATCCACTGGTGTGCTTATTGTCTCTGGATCTAAAAGAACCAATTGCCTGAGCACCTGAGCACTGCTTGGACACTTGGCAGAACACACTGCACTAAGCTAAAAGAGAGAGAGAGAGCGAGCCAGTTTGGTCTAGTGGTTAAGGTGCTGGGCTAGAAACCAGGAGATTGTGAGTTCTAGTCCCGACTTAGGCATGAAAGCCGGCTGGGTGACCTTGGGCCAGTCACACACACTCAGCCCAACTCGCCTCACAGGGTCATTGTTGTTGTGGGGAAAATAGGAGGAGGAAGGAATATTAGGTATGTTTGCCGCCTTGAGTTATTTATAAAAATAATAAAGGCGGGATGAAAATTAAATTAATAAATAAAAGCTCTCTTAATGAGTAACCCTAACCTAATACATGGTTCTTTAATCAGAATCTTAAGTTACACATTCTATGAATCAAGAGCCATTTGGAATTTATAAAACCTGGAATTTAACAGTATGATAAACTTTGATTACAAATTCTGGTAAGCCTTTTTCAACCAGAATCTGCCCAGGATGAGGGTAAAATGGGGCTTACAGGTTCATCAGTCAGACATCTGTTGTGTGAACACAGCCATCATTAAATCCATGAGTGTAACATGTAGCTGCACATATTAACTGCACTTTTTGATGATTAAAGCTTCACTAACAAATGTTTTAAAACACATTATCCCCAAAATGTTTGACACTTCTGTCAAAATTTAAAAATTTAGATTTTGATGTTAGAAACATGGATTTAAAAATCATCCTGCACTGAACTGCACCTTTAATTATTCACTTCTTTAAATTGTCAGCCTGACATAATTTATTATAATCCTTTTTTAAAAAAAAGTAACATGCAAACGTTTAATTTTGCCCATGAAAAGAGCAAATAACTGTCTCTTTATCTGCACCTTTAAAAATGTTAAACTCTTGTAGGATTTTCTGTGCAATCTGGCAGCAGTGCTCTCAAAGGAACAAACCCCTAGTGAAGAAAGCAATTTCCTGGGCAGGGGTGTCATTTGTCTGTTATTTAAACAAAAGCAAAAAAAGTTTCAAGAATCAAATAATTTCATTTAAGGTGTGACTAATGAAGGGTTTAAGGTTGGGGTTAGGGCAAATTAGCAATCAGTGACCAAAGCCCAGCTCATTTTCTCTTTCTGTTTGCTAGATTACCTGAAAAGATAATAAATTAGTGAGCAATACAGGTGCTTTTCTATTTTGAGAGAAGGTAGTGAACTTTCATTTATTACCATCAAATCCATGTTGCTGAAAGTCAAATCTCTGTTTTTTGCTTGCTGTTAGTCCAGACCATGAGGCAATCAAGCCATAAGGGTCATTTTCTGCATGAGCTAACCTTTTCCTCTGCTATGGTTTGAAGCTTTGTTGACAATAAGATGCTCAGTGGGAACATTAAATTAACACTCCATATTCGTGCCTGTAAATTTACTGACAGGCTGAGGAAAAGTCAGGGAAAACAAACACTTCATCATTTCTGCTTCATTTAGCTTGTGAAGGGGAGCACTCTCACCTGCAGTGAAAAGAGGTCAGGGCAGATGGGGATAATTTTAATCTGACTCTCAGCTGAG
This sequence comes from Charina bottae, assembly GCA_023362775.1. Taxonomy (NCBI): domain Eukaryota; kingdom Metazoa; phylum Chordata; class Lepidosauria; order Squamata; family Charinaidae; genus Charina; species Charina bottae. Next base: position 19,239,402 of record JALMGJ010000016.1, on the reverse strand, counting down.
TCTTTAGTTGTAGTGGATTGTGTTACATTCTATGCTTAAAGTAGAGATGAGAGGGAGATGAATGCAAGAAAAATCATCCTAAGTATTAGGTGAAATGCATCAGAGCGAATTTGTTCTAGATTGTAATGTGAAACAAAAGAATGGCTGTGCAAAGTGACTAAGGATAGGAACAGGTTAAATACCATTAATCTGTTAATGTCCATAAATATTGTTGTATTTTCTACCAGCAAATAATTAAGCAAAGACCTTTAAACTACAAAGTACCCTCTCTGTAAATGGAACAAATGCGTAATTATTTTCTATGTTCCATTTTTAATTTAATTAAGTGTTTTTTTAAAAGAATGGGATGGAGCACTTATCTATGAAAGCTGTTTCGTAAAGTAAATTATTTTTTAAGCATTGCAAACTCATGTAGTAAACTGTGGTGTTAAAAGCAAATTCCTATGCATATATACACAGTTCATACGTCCAATCAGAATATACTGAAAACATATAATAGTTCTATGCATCTGGAAGAATTGATCCACACATGGAGGCCGGGAACTAGTATTTTCCTTAGGTCTACCTGGGCTGCATAAATCTGTATGACCACTAGATGGCCACAAAGTCTATTTCTTTCCTGCCATCTACTGGTCAACTAGATTTTTGCAGCCCTAGTACATGTTCAGCGTGAGCCCCAATGGAGGGTTCCCATATGTGAAACTAGTATAAGATTAGTAACAAGACACAAGTGTCCCAACATTTGTTCTTCAGTGCATCTCAACAATTACATAGGCCTATGTTCCAGCCATCCTTAAATAGCTCCCTGCCAGAGGCGTCCACAGGATTGGAGGCTTTCATCAAAATGATGAAAGCAGCATTGCCCCATCTCGAGGCAAGCCCCACTTCTTTTGTAAATGTATGCAACTTCATACCATATGTACAAGAGAGAGGCAGAGCAGCAAAGGCACAGCCTTGCTTTGTGAAGGACATCTCTAGTTCCTTCACAAAGATAAAGTTAAGTTTTCTTAGAATGTATGTATGTATGTATGTTATGTAAATGAGGGCAGACTGGAGAATGGTGTTCTCCCAAAGCAGATAAAACTATTTTGCAACACTAAATAATGCCCTTGGGAAACTTACACAAAGCAAACCAGAAATAAACCACTCTGTCAGCAATGCTGAAAAACTCCCTACAGTATCAATTTTTCTTTTCCCTGAACTGATTCCAGCCTGGTTTTTACCCCTTATTGTTCTTTTTTGCTTCTTTTCTATAAAGTCTTTCTGTCGACTGGGATTGACTTGTTTAGTATGTAAGCTGCTCCGTTTTGTACCTGAAGAATAGGGTGAAAATGCCTTAAAAGAACAAATTAAATAGCAAATTATGTAACAAATAATTTAAAATTTAACAAATTAAATGATACCCTTATAATTTTTATCTCACCCCCCCAGCAGTGCAATTTCTCACTGCAATTTTTCAGAGGGCAGCAAATGGAAATCGAGGGGGGGGGGAATGTGCGTTAAGCCTCAGTCATTACAATAAAAAGGTAAAGGTTCCCCCCGCACATTTGTGCAGTCGTGTCCGACTCTAGGGGCCGGTGCTCATCTCCGTTTGTTAGCCGAAGAGCCAGTGTTGTTCGAAGATGCTTCCACGGTCATGTGGCCGGCATGACGCACGCAGAATGCTGTTATTACAATACTGAATTACATTACAATACTGAAAACCAAAAAACCAAAAAACCAAACGAAAACCCAAAACCCTACAAACTTTCCAAAACCAACATACTGAGCATAGTTTTGATAAGGGAAGTAAACTATATCCTTCCTTCTCCAAAAGAGAGCAGAGTGGTTATGATGTAAAAAGCATCATAATGGATCAGAGCAAAAAGGGTTTTGCTCATTATTCTGTTCTCATTAGGTCCAGCCAGATCCCATCAGGAAGCCTGTCACTCGATAGACCTCCATTTGTGTTTCCCATAACCAAGTACTGAGAGACATATAGCGACACTGGCCATATCATAATTAGGGGAAGCCATTGACATCCATACCCTCCATGAATTAGTCTCATCACTTTTCAGTGCCAAACTGAGGACAATTAACACATCTTGTACAGTGAACTCCGCAGTTTACCCGTATACTGTATGTATGAAAAAGTACTTTGTTTAAAATAGGTCTAGGCCTCCAAATTAAGCCCCCGAAGTTGTGATAACATTTTAATGGAAAGAGTCCCACAAAATAAAAAAGTAGAAATGAATAGATACAATAAACAACAGCAATTGCAATACAATTGCAGCTACAAGTCAGTAAGAGTTTAATAAAACACACTTGTGAAAAGGCCACAGGTAACAGGGATGGCTGTTTCTGTGCCCATTAGGATGAATGGGTCCGAAGCAAATATAGCCAAAACGCAAGGGAAAGCAACTAATTCTGTTTGGGCCCATCCTTTCTCTTGCAAAAAAAGTCATTAAGACATAACACAGCTGATTTTTAAAACACTCACTTACACTCTTGTAGTCTGCTTGACATGTTACCCTACTTGATACGCTGCTAGGAATAAAGCATGGCCTTGACAGACCACCACTGTTTTCAGCCATCTCTATCATCCAGTTAGGTCACCATTTCAGGGTGAGAAAGAGCAGCCTTGGAAATAAAATGGCACCAGAGGCATGTGTCCAAATCATACTGTACGTCACTGCATGCTTCACCCCATCTAGTGCACCGTACAGAACGACAGATTCTAGGGGAGTAATCTTCTGACGAAGGTGCTTTTCAGCCTCCTGGAAGGTCAGCTGATGGCTTCCTCAGTGCCTGGCTGAAAAATAGAAACAATGTGGGTGGGTGATGCTGGCAAACCACTGTGCTGATCTTCCTTGCCTTTCTGTTGTGGGGAGGGTGGTTCCAGTCTGGTAGGATGGAATGGAAAAAAAGATCAAGAGGAAAACAGAAACTAAATTTTAAATGATCGTTTTCCAAATGTTTATGAAATTTCTCTGATTATAGAAGTATCCAAACTAGTATGGTTTGACATAGCATTTCATTTCTTGCGAATGGTACTGGAAAGTTTTCTTTGTTGTTCACTGCTGCAATTCAATCATACTGTTGGAGACTGACGCCTGACAGCCTGCTCAGATGCCTGAGATATATGGGGAAAACACTAGGAAATATATATATATACTTAAAGATATCTATCTATCTATCTATCTATCTATCTATCTATCTATCTATCTATCTTTAAGTGAGCAAAGAAAACCCTGATTATTTTGCTGTTTCAAATAAATGTGTGCTGCTTTGTTTGTATGGATGGTTTAGCAGAGTGCTATGACTGCAAATGTAAACACAAAAAGGAGCAACTTTTTTACAGCAACCCTATTGTCCGGCCTTTTTAAAAAAGAAATCTTAGGCAATGTCACAAAGAATAGCACCATCTAATCTTGCACTATATCCAATGTGTTCCTGTTTGTTTACTTTGAACTCTTCCAGAAGGCTAGTGAATTGAACAGGAGTTTTGCTGGCTTTCGACTGTGTGGGAGAGCAGTGGACGAAGTGGGAGCGCGGAGCCAAAATAGCCTCCCAGGTGGTCCCAGAAAGTAGACACAGTGTGTCAGCTCGACTGAAAAGCCTTTGCAATTTGCTGGCTGAGGCTGAAGCCTGGAGGAGGGGATAAGACAGTGGGGTGGCACTGCAATAGCTATTGAGGATCCAGACATCTCTGTGTCCGGCTTGGTTTACTATAATCAGAGCAGTGATTAGACTTCTTTTGATCGCAGGTTTAGCTTTCAGCCTATCAAGGGAATTGGAGGAGGGGGGCTGGGATACATATTAATGTCTTGCACTGGGCCCACATAATTTCCCAGGGGGTCATGGGGTCAGGTTTGTATTTAGTTAGCATTAATGATCTCGTTAGGGATCTGAATGGACCACCATCCAAGCCCTTTCAGGGATCTGAGCGTATCTGGCCTTTACCTTTCTTTCCCTTCGTTGTGTGGGCTTGCATGGGGCATGAACTGTGATTAATAGACTTCCAGTGCTTAATAATTTGCAAAACAGAATTAAACAAGGAACACAGGGGACAATTGAGATGGGACACAGCAGGGACAAGAGGTTGTTGTAAACAGAACCAGTGCAACCCAAGTGCATGGAATGAAGTAAGATGCTTGCCTACAATGTCACAGCTGGCAACTGGCTGGGGGCCAGACCGGCGTGTAAGCTCCATAGCTATGCCCAGGTGGCCAGGCTGAGGCTGGTCCTTTTAACTTGGAAACATTATCAAGAGAGGAAGGAGAGAGGGAGGAAAAGAAGCAGGGAAGGGGGAAAGGCCTACTTCTGCAGTGGGAAAGCCAAGCAAGAGGCAACCATTGAATAAGAGAAAGAAAGAAAGAGATTAAGAAGCTCAGAAAGTGACAAGCAGATAATGGAAACCACTTTCAATAGTAGTAATCCTTGACATACAAGGACAAATATGAATACTTTTGTTCTTGAATTTAGATTAACTTTCAGCTCAGGGGTAAAACTGGAAGTTACTTTGTGTGTTTGTATCTTTTGGTCTACCACACAAAATGAGAGCCTTGTTGCTCACCACTAGTGACCTTGGAGAAGTGGTACTTCAAAGATAATTTGAGGGAGACAATATGGGTTCAGAGGCAAATAAGGTACAGATACTGAGTAATCACTTTTAAAGGGATCTGGGCTGGTTTTCTCTGAATCATATTGGTACAAATTTCCAGTATTCTTCTGATACACTATCCAGATTAAATAGTGCAGAATTGATATTGTCATGCCTTTCCAGAACAATTGGGCTTCATAGAAAAATATTTGATAAAATAACTTTATTCAGTATTCATTTTCATTTCAGCTGGAATCAAGTATTATATACGTATGCAGAAGAAGATTAAGAGGGAGAACCAAAAGGACAATGAATATCATCTAGCAGGGATTTCTCATGCATAATGAATGGGAGCTGTACAACACCCCTACTATCCAAATCAGAGGTGGAAGACTTGGGGGCCCTAGAAGCTGTTAGACTTCAGCTCTTAGCGATGTCGGCGAGCATGGCCCATGGTCAAGGAAAACGGGAGTTGTAAACCAACGACATCTGAAGGGCCATGAGTTTCACATCTCTAGTCAAAATGAATGGGAATTGTACATGAGTATGTGATGGAGTGAGCTCCTGCACTAGCCCCAGCTCTTGCCAACCTAGCAATTCGAAAGCATGCAAATGCAAGTAGATTAATAGGTACCACTTTGGTGGGTAGGTAACAGCATTCGGTGTGCATCATGCCAGCCACATGACTGTGGAAGCGTCTTTGGACAACGCTGGCTCTTCGGCTAACAAACGGAGATGAGCACTGGCCCCTAGAGTTGGACACGACTGCACAAATGTGCGGGGTGTGTGGAACCTTTTTATTCTGCACAACTGCCATTAATTTCACTGGGACTTGCACAGAACTTCTCAGTGGATGGTGCCCTTTCAAATGTATATCAAACCGGTCTGGAAGCTGATTATGCATATTTTATCCCCTTTGAAATCAGCTGGAGTTAAG